>JAFBJT010094324.1:16105-31975 GCA_016785325.1 Chascanopsetta lugubris
CTAGTGACGGTTACTAGTTACTTCTCCAAAAAGTAACTAATCTAGTAGCTGAGTTATTTTTTAATAATTATTAATAATAATAATTATTATTATTATTATTTTATTATAATTTGGACCCTCCTCCTCAAATGGAACTTTAAATTCAGCTGTTGGTTCAATTATTTATAGTGTAACTGAATATTAAATATGTTTAAAGAATGAAATGGACGAGTCACTTTGTTCCTGGACACAATTGATACATTCTGACTTTTCATCTTCATTTGTGAACAGTCACGTCGGTACTTCCTGTCCGGAAACTCGACCTTCTTACAGTCTGAGTCTTCTCCTCAGTGTGTGCGTGACTGCATTCGTGTTGGTGAGCGAGCTCCCGCCCACCTCTACTCACTCTACCAATCATCATCACTCGTACAGTTGTCTCCGCCCCCTCACCAAAGGAGAGACGAACGTAGCAGCAGCTTCTGTGGCTGTGTGAAAACAGCTTGCGCGACCTTTGTTAAAGTAACGCGCCACATTTCATCGTCGGTCTCGGTAACGACGACAGAGATATTCAGTGGATAATCTGGATCGTTTCATTCCCTTGTTGGAATCGAACATGGCGGCGCCCCCCGCTGTCGCTCAGCCCAGTCAACGACACTACGATGAATACATGTATTGAACCTGTAGGAGCCTCCAGAAGTGTTGTGGTTTCGGCAGACGGCTCCATGAGCGATGACACGGTCTCGCGGCCTGCAGCCGTTTGAACTCACTCTTCGCGACAGGAGCAGCTAATGTGTTTTTAATGTAAAGGGGGAAAAGTTAGACAAAGTAACTTTTGCAGGAAGCGGCTGTGAGCGCCTCGAAGGTGAGAGCCGGAGCGGTGAGAGCGTCACGATTCAGTCGTTTCCAAACACAAAGACATTCCGTCTGGCGACAGGACGCTCTTATTGTGCTGAAGGAATGGCACCAATAACAATAAAGCCTCCATCATCACTGTCTTTATGTCGGTGATTGCAGAAATGGCAGTAAAGTGGTGAAATGTGTGGCTGGAAGTGAAGAACTCACTGAGAATCATCACCTGCCTCAGCGGTGCCCCCGCAGGTCTGACTGTTTTATAGCATCTTTCAACCCACTGAGTTGAGTTTTATTCTTTTGGTTCACTCTCCCCTCTTTTTTTTTTATTGGCCTCCTTTCAGGCCACAGGGGGCGGAGCTTCATTGTGGAAATACAGCGCCGCCCCCTATAGGTGTGTGCACACGTGTGCGGGTAGGAACGGTTGTTTATGCCGTTAGGTGCTGCCACCAAGTGGTGGGAAAACTGTATATAATGTCCGTAGGTTTCTGCAGAGTGTTCTTGGGTTCGTAGTGGGCGGGTCAGTCGTTGTCATCCTGCCGATCCCTAACTCCTCCTACTTCCTGGTTCATCCAGAAAGGCGGAGCACAGGTAAAGGTGCGGTGGACCCGTCGTGCTGTCACAACATCCAGACAGTGCGACAGGTCGGCACAGGTGTCACTCAAGAGGCCACGCCCGAAATTCTGCATAATTTCAAAACTCAAAAGAATCAACATTCACCCCCGCACAGTTGTCATGGCAACAAGTGAGACTGGTTGAGACCAAAACCGTAGTTTGCACCAGACTTTAAGCCTGATTTATTCACCTCTAAAGTCGGAACATTTTAACATGGGAGTCTATGGGGATTGACTCTGCCTCAAGTGGCCACCCTGTGAACTGCACGTTTTTCCACTTCTGTATTGCACTCATCCGTCAGCTGCGGGTGATGCCGTTTGATACATACACATATTTATGCAAATAGACATATAAACGTATTCATACGATAAGAATTGACTTAACGGATATGTGCATTTTTGCGAGTGTTTTTTTCAAAAACACTTCCACATCCTGTTTCTCTTGTTTTAGGGAGGGTGGGAGTAAAGGTGGGAGGCATGAGGTTGTTTGAGCACCCGAGCACTAAAGTGTGTTTGTGTGACGGAGATGAAAAGAGGTGTGTGTGTGTGTGTGTGTGTGTGTGTGAGAGAGAGAGAGAGAGAGAGAGAGAAAGAGAGACATAAAGATGTATTAAGGATTTGGATTTGCTCTCTGAGCCCAGTTCATTATCCCAAACAGCGAAGCCACAAAGGGAAAATACAAACGTACCATACTGAAACCATATTACTTTGTGTGTGTGTGTGTGTGTGTGTGTGTGTGTGTGTGTGTGTGTGTGTGTGTGTGTGTGTGTGTGTGTGTGTGTCTGTTTGCTTGCCCGCCCGCTCACTCGTGAATTTCAGGTCTTTTTCATGCATGCGATGTCTCTTCTCAAGGAACCGTTCTTTATTCCCAGATTCCCTCTTTTGACTCTCAGTGACGGACCTCATAGTTTCAGTTGTATTGACCGTGTGTGTATCTGCCAGTATTTGGGCGCAGAACTCTCTGCGCACCTCCACCTCCACTATTGACATTGAAATACCCTCTGGGTCCATCGCGTCCGCCCGGGTGCATGATGATCCAGCTGTGAACCTGTTTCCCTGAAGTCTGGAGTCCTGATGCTCTCAGTGAAACCTGGTGCGGGAAACATTAGCCTGAATCAGCCCATGTTGTTTGTCCTTTTGTCTCCTAATCACGATCAATGACCGTTCCCTTTAACCATGACTAAGCAATTTCCGTCATTAATCAAGTTGTTTTTCAGCGCAAAACCGTTTCCCTGGAAGGAATCGAGCAGCAGCTGTTGAGCGAATCTTCAAAACACATCTGAGGTTTGGGTTCAGAACAAATTAACTTAAACATAAAGACTGAACCCGTAAACTTTTCAATGTCACTGTGATGCCTCATAACCTCGGTCATTTTACTGCAAGTAAAAAAAAGTGAAAAGAACTTAAATATCATTTCTGTTGAAAGAGAGCTGTGACATTTCATGACATTAGTTTTTTTTTAAAATAACGTGAAGTTTGAATGTCAAGAAAAGTTCTCACCTCTCTCTCTTTCTCTCTCTATTTATAAAGAAACACCTGTGCCTGCATGTGATTTATACAGCCACAGATTGAATCATGAAAATAAGTTGTTTTTTTTTAAAGTGACGATGAACTTTAATCTACAAAATGAGAATAAGTGAAGTTTGATTATAATTCATTAAACATACAGTTGAATTGAAAGCTCCGTTTAAGGGGGCAGGGCCAAATTCTTCAAATTCTGGGTTCAAAGTCTGACACAATTTGAACATTCAAAAAAGTAACGCAATGGTTACTTTCCCCGGTAACTAGTTTGTTTGATAATGTTCAGTTATCAAATTAGTTGCTTTTTGAGAAAAGTAGCTTGTCACTATAACCAGTTACTTTTATAATGCTGTGACTCAGTTACCAAATTACTGTTACTTGTTACTAATGTTACTTTTTTGGAGATGTATCTATAACGAGATGTAACCAGTGCCTACAACTAGTTAATCGTACAATGTTAGTTACTCATTTAGTTACTTTTCTGGGGGGATGTAACTAGCAAACAGTTTTTTTTTGTAAGTAACATGCCCCGACACTGTATTCCTGGAGTCTATGCAGCGGATGTTGAATTAAGCTTGGGTTCACTCACTGGCTTTAAAGAGTGATTTTGTAGTAAACTTGCGTAATGCCCCTTTTGATCCTAATGGACTCAAAGTGAAGGGCAAAGGTGACGTCCATTGTCTTTTCGTGGCAGGTGGGTGACACCAGCGCTGATGGTGTGAAGCAGGTTGGATGGTATTTAAAAGCTCTGCATGGTGTTTGCACTATTCATGAGAGAGCTCACATACGAGGGGTCGCGCTCCCATGTCCCTCTGCTGCAGTGTCCCTGTGGACGGGAGGGTCACTGAATACTACAGACTTTACAGACCTCATTACCACTAAAGACTAGACTTGGTCTTGAACGACCGACATGGAGACTTGTGTGGAGAAATGAAAGAAAACATCATGAAGGTCACGATGACATGACATGACACGTCGTACCTCCAATGACAACATTCCCTGAGTTTGTATCTAGAACTGTTTTCTTGCGTTTGCCACAAGGACCTAATGTCAGAAGGACTTTCTTACAAAAGCTTGGACCTGGTCCCAAGAAAACTTAACCTCAGCTTGGATTTCTTTCTGCTGACTAATACTGAACTCTGACCTCGTCCAGTCTTGCTTTAAAAAGCGACTCATGCTATTTTGACTTGTGCAGAATTGAAAGAATTTTAACGTCAACAACGGTCTACTCGGAGAATCTCCCAAAATGCTGCTTTTATCCTCCCACCGCTGTGGTGTCCAAACTTTGGGCCATGGGCAATCTTTAATTGGCCCACGGCAAATTCTAAAAAATATAATGGCATGTGGCCAACATGGTATGTCCACTTAGCTTGAATGTACTTCTTTATTTAACACTAGGTGGAGCTTGGAGTCCACGTTTGTTGACCTAGCATCAGCATTAGTGGCTCAGTGGATGGAAACACACTATAACACACATCAGCCTTCTTTTTAAAATGTCAGCGGTCAAAACGTGATTGACCTATTAGAGTAGGGATGTTCAAACTATGGCCTGTGGGCCAACTGCGGCCCCTGAACCATTCTTAATTGGCCCGCAGCAAATTCTACAAATATAATGGCACGTGGCCCCGATGAAATTCAACTTCTTTGTTTTAACTGTATGTGTTCTTCAGTGATAAATGTTTGGACACCCTTGTCTTAGAACAATAGACTGAATATAACTGGCTGTGATTGGTCAATGCCCCGTCTCTGAACACGGAGAAAACGGCATATCTGACAAATACTATAAAGAGACCCCAACTGGTAACAAGGTGCCTGGTTCTGACCTTTTGGTAGTTGGTATGTCCGTCTTTATAAGCCTCCACGGACAGAAGCTTTGGGGTCGTTGTGGAGGATGGATGGTTCAACAAAACCCCACAAATCACTTGTTTTTTTTCAAATATGGCCGCACCCGTATATTCGCTCGTAAACCCTACAGAGGTGGTGGATTAGGTTGTAAGCGTTTTGAAAAGCACTGACGATGGATATCCTCGTGCCAGGACGACGGTCGCTAAATCACTGAAAGCTCATGTGTCGTCCTGGAGGATGAATAAAGACAATGTGTTTGGTCATTTCATTTTTTTTTCTCGCCCTCTAAAGTCTGGAAATCCCCCTGGTGTGACATTTTGAAGGGCTACCAGGACTGAATGCATCTTTATTGGAGTGGTATGTCAGCCGCACAGTCGATAACAAACACCATTCCCCCGGCCGGCAGTGCCAATACTGCGGTATGAAGAGATCATTAGGTAGGATGTCATTTGATGGACTCGCGGTTGAAATGAGTCTTGACACCATCATGGAGACAAACAGATCTGGCGGCGAACTGGGGCAGATCTCAAGGGGGCGGGGGAGTGAGGGGGCGGGGGCTTGACTGACCAAATTAACCTGGACGTATAGCGAAGAGTTTTGCCGGGAATGAATTCGACTCACACCTCTGGCTGATGTCATGTCCTGGAAGAGGCCGAGTCGAACATCAACACGGGTCTCGTGGGAACAGCTGCTGGGAACTGTGTATAGACTGTGTCCATAGTGTTGTAAGCAAACAGAGATCCAATGTCTCGCTGGAGAAAGTGAGGGGAGACCCGATGACAGAGCATGTGATGTGCCTTTTTAAATCTAATGTAAAGCACTTTGCGCCGCCTCACTGTTGAAAAGGGCTGCGATGCAAATTAGCCTGGGCCATTAAAGTGAGTGCCTCGCAAGAACCCGAGTAACTCGCATCTTGTCTTTTATTATCTCTAAAGGGCAGGAAACGACCATGAAATGGCCCCAAACTGCTTATTTCAAGAATCCCAAAGTTAAATGTCAATTAATTACAACCCATAATTTACATGCATAATGCAAAGAATTCCCTCAAGGTGAATTAAAATGTGGTTTTGAAGTGAAGAGGCAGCACTTTGTGTTTATGAAGGCGGACTGAGGAGTTCTCTTGTTGTTTTCATTACCCGAGAATGAGCCCTTTGTATTTATATTACAATAAAGGACACGCTCCCATGTTGCACTATAGTAGCTCAAAATGGACAAACTAAGCACCTTTTGAGTTTTAATGATGACTGAAGTCGACCATAGGTTCTCCCCATGCGTGGAAGAAAAGGATAAGATGGGGGTGATTCAGTCCATTGACTCTCAACCTGTGGGTTGCGACCCAATAGTGGGTCACAGACCCATTTTCAGTGGGTCTTTGACAGGAAAAAAAGTTGGGAAAAACAAACAGGCGATGATGTCCTGTAATGCTAATAGCTAATGCTAACAGATAACCAGCAAATCTTTTCATATACTAATTGGCCATGTTGAAGCGCAAGTACGACATTGACTCAGTTGAAAATCACTGATACAGTCTTCTGCTACATTCAACCACTAAAAGCCACTAAACCTGCACACAGTACCTTTAATCGACACATTTTTTTTTAAATGAAATCAGAATTGAACTCGTATTTTAGATGAGCTGATCTTAAGACCACAACCTTGTCTTTTACTCAAAACTGCACACAGCTGTGAACTTGGGCATATACATACATGTTTGTATTATAAGGGCAAAAAAGGTGGTTAGTGGAAAGTGGAAAATCTTGTAGTTCACAGGGTGGCCACTTGAGGCTGGCTCCTAAAACGAGTCAAACCCTATATTCTCCCGTGTAATACTGCAAAACACCTTCACTCTATGAATGCAGTGACAGCAGCATGGGCGCACCCCAGCTCCAACTGTGCCTTTTTTTTGGATGAACCAGGAAGTGGGAGGAGTTAGGCATCAGCAAGATGGAGAGCTCTGCAGAAACCTATAGGTGACGTCACAGACTTGTTGTATCCATCTTTATATACAGTGTATGGACAATGTGTGAATGGGTGTTTACAAAAATTGTGATGGTAAGTACTTTGAATCGACCCTGTCTTTATTGTCAGCAAAAGCACAAAGAAATTGAAAGTGAATCGTTCCAAGAGATGGACAATAAAAAGAATACAATGAAACACGCATCTTAAAAAACATGGATGAATGGATCATCTGTTGTCGGCTCCTGAAAGGGAGAAAATCCATATTCACATTCTGCACGTTGAGACGTGTGTACAAAAAGAGTTTGTTATATTTAGTGTAATTATGACGCTGCTGTAGAAACCCTTCTTCTTTGTGGTCATTAAGACACAGTTAGGAGTGGATGAATACAGAGCCTTCCCATTACCATATACAATATTCAGTGCTGATGGAGGTGCACGTGTTTTGGCCGTGCACTCGTCTCACCTGTTTGCCTGCCGCAGCGACGCTCGTAGCCTTTTGCGCGGTGTAAAAGTGAATTAGCGCCGACACATTCAGTCCGCGCGGTCACGGCGGTAGCGTCCTTTCCCACTCTCTTCTTTCCAGTGAACTTGACATTGCTGTACGCTAGCTCCGATGCCGCGCTCTCTTCCCCCTCTCCGGCCGGTGGATTATTGGCTGAATGAAAGCGCGCGTACGTGTGAAAGACGAGGAAAGGGCGAGCGGGAGGGCAGCCCTTGTGCTTGCGAACACAATCGGATGATCGCGGCGCTTCTTAGGATTTTATGATTGTCATGTTGATGACTCGGAGCCATCCGTCACAGAGACATGGCAGCTCGCTGGGGCGACGTGTTCCATCCCAGCGCTGCTTTGTGCTTCGGACATGACGAGATGCCAGATGATTTCGTCGTAATGTTTCGTACCTTGTTGGAGAAGTTCATTGTTACAGCGCACATGTGTCAAACTTGAGGCCCGCAAGTATCCATCACCTCATGCGTGCAGGAGAACCTGTGCTAGACTTCAGTTGTCATTAAAACTCAAAAGATGTTTTGTACCTCTACTCTGCAATATTAAAAACATGCGCCTCCCCCCCCCCCCCCCCCCATTGAGAGGACCCGCTCCTCATGTAGATATACATTAATGAGCTCATTTAAGGCTGATTTAAAAGATCAAACTTTTTTAGGTGATTATAAATCCATGGAAATTTCATTATGTAATTGTTTTTTACTATTTTTAGAAGTGACAAAAATGACCGATACACTGCACCTTTAAATAAATAATAGATACATAAACAATAGTCAAATATGAGGACAGTTATTTTTTTTCATCTGGGCTACTGTAAAAACATCGTGGCCCCCATAAAGAGGACCCACTCCATTTAAGGGCTCATTTAAGGGTAATGGAAAAAATAAAAACATTTAGGTGATTATAAATCCATGGAAATTTCAGTATGTAATTGTTTTTTGATATTTTTAGAAGTGACAAAAATGACCGATACACTGCACCTTTAAATAAATAATAGATACATAAACAATAGTCAAATATGAGGACAGTTATTTTTTTGCAATATGTTAAGTAGTAATCACATTTAGTCCCACAATTAAAACTGGCCCCTTGAGACTAACCATAATCCTGATGTGGCCCTTTGGTGAAATGGTCAAACACGAGCCCACGAAGTCCAAACGGCCTCAGATGTGATCCCTGTATCATTCATGTGACGTCTTACCTTTGCTATGACGACGTCTGTCTGCGAGTAGCCGAGATGAAATATACTTAGCATAAACTGTGAATAATTGAAGCGCTGGAGTTGCACACAACTTAACTTTGACATACTTCTTTAAAAATAGCACCATGACGGCAAACAATGAATAATTCAAGCACATATTTAAAAGCACACATGCATGTTTTAAGCCATGCAGGTCTAATGCAAGGCACTCATGCGACGTGCCGGTGGGGGTTAGCATGTGAGTCATAGCGATGGATGGTTCAAGGCGGTTTCTGAGATGGTTTTAGTATCACTGTAAAGAAGCGACTGACAGATGCAGTAACCTCCTCTGTATATCTGCTGTCCGACAGCGTATGTTCCAGATGTGTTCGATAAATGCTGGCCTGGCAGAAATCTGCAGCGGATCGAAAACTTCTTCAGCAAAAAATGTAATCAAGCCACGCCAAAGTTGGCCTTATAAAACATTCACTCCACTCGATAGTCAGACATTGATGAGTTGGGGAAAAGCAGAGTGAAGTTAAAGCCGCCGTCTTGTTGCAGACAAATGATCACTCAACTTCAAAGACGTTGGGAGGCGCGCCGGAACTTTTGATACAAGAAAAAAAAATTCGAAGGTTTAAATTACAGCATGGAAATGTTCCCATTAGAGGAGCCGTGAAGCAGGCAACTGTGTAAAATTAATCATTATCAGTGAGCCTCGGAATTGGCAGTTTCCGTTATTCCTGCTCCACCGGGTTTACCTTTAGGTTTAAAACCGAATGTTCACCACATACGCAGAGGATATGATACTTTCTATGATCAAAATCTGACGTTTGTCATTTTAAAAGCCAGTTCTATACGTCCCGACTTGTCAAGGTGAGCTTATAGATGATTGGCTGATCAGGCAGATGGTGCCAGTTGTTCAATATGTAAGAGGAACATTGAATTGTCTCGTGGGCTCAAGCAGCAACCTCTGGGGCTGACAGATGACGGATGGCCATAAGGGCAGTGGGAAAACTTGCAGTTCACAGGGTGGCCACTTGAGGCTGGTTCTAAAAGTGAGTCAATCCCCATAGACTCCCCATGTTAAAATGGTCAACTGTGGAGTTGAATGAAACATGTTTAACGTCTGGTCCCATTAGAGGAGGCATGAATCAGGCAACTGTGTAAAATTAATCCACTTGCTCCACTGGGTCTACCTTTGGTTTTTAAACCACATGTTCATCACGTATGCAGATGATATGATACTAATTTTAGACAGCAGTTTAGGGAGTTCTGTAAGTCCTGGCTTGTCCAGGTGAGCTCATAGATTATTGGCTGATCAGGCAGATTGTAGGATACACCTTCATTATGGAGCAATACTGAGTAGTGTTGCTCCATCTTATCAACACATCAGACTCCTGGGACGTGCTTCGGCCTTATTCTCCCATTGTCTTAGTAACGATGTCACTCTGCTGCAGGCCCGTTTCAAATGGTTTGTGGGTCACACTTGGCCCACGGGACGTAGTGTGGACACCCCTGCCTCAAAGATGCAGTGTGTAAGATTTGGTGACATCTAGAGGTGAAGTTGCATGTTGTATCCATCACCTCACCCTCACCCTGAGCATGCAGGGGAACCTATGGTCAACTTCATTTGTCATTAGAACGCAAAAGATGTTTAGTACGTCCACTCTGGGCTGTTGTAAAAACATGGCGGCCCTCGTAGAGAGGACCTGCTCCTCATAGAAACATACATTAATAGGCTCATTTAAGGGTCGTGGATAAAGAATAAAACAGGTGATTCTAAATTCACAAATATGCCAGTCTGTAATTGTTCTATAATATTTTTCATCAGTGACAAAAATGACGTACACATTGCACCTTTAAAGGCATAGTACGCATTTGTTGGAGATGAAGAGTCCCCTTGCCCAACAACACCAACCTGATTGGTGTGTGGGCATCGAACACTGTGCGATACATTACCGTAGAAAATAAGAGAATGTAGGCGGATACCTCCACGCACTTCTGCTGTCTTTTACGATGATGGCTTTTATACATGCCAGTTTTTTTTGCCAACATAATATTCGCGGTGGCCTCACGTATCCACCATCACCAGCGCATTCCTCCTCGGTAGTTAAGTTAGCGGAGCGTCCTCTACAGCTTGAGGAGCAATCCCATTTGCTAAAATGGGACAGGGATCGCGGCGGCAGGTCTCCTCGGACAGAGGATGCATTCGAGGTACCGGTCGAAGTTGCGTTGTATCAAACCCACACATACACCCACATCCCATCAGTGAGAAACTATTAGTGACTCAATTCTTTGCTGTTCCACTGGAGGCTGCATCAGATGAGAGTGATGTGGCACTCTGCCCAGAACAAGAGGCCTGGGTCAAGCCAACAGACGGTAGCAGCTAAAAGCCACCAATGACATCACTGATGCTCAATATCCAAGAAACCTTTTTTTTTCTGAGGGCTGAGAACTTCTTAGATTTACAGCTCAGTGTTGTGGGCCTTGGACTTATGGGCCCATTGCGACAGTGGGGTTGGGACATCATCTATAGCTGTGGTTCTCAACTGGTCTGGGTTCGGGACCGACCTTAATGACGAGCCGCGACCCGACTCAAAGAAGTCTTCTGACTCCTTAAACATGTTTAAAGGTGCAGTGTGTAAGATTTTTGGTCATTTTTGTCACTTCTAAAAAAATTACAAAACAATTACATGCTGACATTTTCATGAATTTATAATTTAGCTTCTCCTGCATGTTCAGAAGAGTAAACAGCCCTCCAGACTAACTTTTTAACTAAGGAGCACTGGTGCTCCCAACCTAAAAAACTTAGGAGCACAAGCAAAAATGTTGGCGCACCCCTATGAAAAGTTTCACCTCTAGAGGTCACCGGATTTTACACACTGCACCTTTAATGAAGAGATGGTGCAGATTGAACCTGAAATAGTACAAAATGTCACAGTTTGCCAACACAAAATAACAATTGTCATGATAGACAAAAAACGTCCAGCAGGTGCCGATGCTATGGAGGGAAATATTCCCTACAATCCCGCTCTAAATTAGCTGTATTTAAAAAAAAAATAAAATAAAATAAATTTCAGGGACACATGGTAACACAACACACATTTCCATGAAACCAATTCGTCGTGTAGTCAGTGTCGTACTTTGTGTTTCACCACGGTCAATTAGCATATGAAAATAAACTTGTCAGGTTTCTGTTAGCAATACAGGGAATCATCGCCACCTACTGTTAAGGAGTGTGAATAGACGGCACTCGGAAATCCTCTTCAAAGTAAAAGCACAGGATTTTTGGGTCGAGACCCAACCGTTGAGAATCACTGATCCATAGCTTAACTTTTGCACGGCTTGGTGTTTTCGTATGTGCGATTTGAAGTCCGAATTTGAAGCAGTCAAAGTAAAATCGTAGGCCACCCTGTCTCCAGCTTGGGGCATAGGAACTGCTTGTTACTGCTTAAAATGCATCCTCACTTATAACCCTCCGTTGATCTCTGTGGGCGAATGGACGTTTTATTTACCACCACAATAAATAAATGTGCTCAGAATTCGCAGTGTTCTGATGCACAGTCACGACAAATCACTCAAGTGTAAGGACATTGGCTGGTGGACATTTGTGTATCTTGGCACCTGTTGGGGTGACGAATGACGGGTGGCCAATAGGGCAGTGGGAAAACTTGCAGTTCACATGGTGGCCACTGGAGGCTGGCTCCGAGACCGAGTCCATCCCCATAGACTCTCATGTTCAAATGGTCAATTTCAGAGGTGAATTGAGTTTTGGTCTCACTCTCAAACTGTAGACATTTTTTTTTAGAACGTGCTTAGTTTTGTTTTATTGAGGTTTGAAACTGTGCAAACTTGAGGGGCGTGGCTCTACAGCTCTACCTGTGCTCCCCCTCTTTGCCCGTTATTTGGATGAACCAGGAAGTAGGAGGAGTTAGGCATCGGAAAGATGGCGATGAGTGACCCGCCCACAGTGAGCCTCATAAGCACTCTGCAGAAATCTATGGGAGTCAAAGTTGATCCGGTAGAACTGAGTTTTGACAAAGGTCGACTTAGTACGTAGGACCAGGCTACGTAAACACCAACGGATGCATGCGGTGGGCCTCAGGAGGTGTAGACTTATTATGGGATAACCAGATAAGCTCAAACAGGATGAAATATTATCAGCAAAAGTGCATTTATTGTATTTTTATGCTCGGGTTGAAGCCTAAAGCTTTATTTTCCTGCCGCAAACACTGAACCTGTAGCACTGCAAGTCCATTGGTATGTATGACTTCACACTTGTGATTGTGTCGCCAATTTCGTAGAACCAAACCCAGCCGGCGGCGCCCCGTGTTGACACGTGTGTAATTACTTGCGTCGAATAGCTGGAGACTGTGTCTTAGCTCGCGCCGGAGCAAACTTACCACATCAGGCTCGGCTTGTTCTCGCGCACGTCGGGTTCCGGCACGTAACTTTTTCTATTTCACACCAGCTCCACGGCCTCTAATGGACACCAGGCTCAGCCCTCCCATGATATTTTCAACATGACTTGTTCCTCGTGTGTCACACTCCATACCATTACTGACAGCAGAGAATGAGGCAGCAAACACCTGGCTGCACTTGTGAAAATTGCATGTGTGTGTGTCAAAGTGGAAAAAAAACAAACCGAGAAACACAAACTGTGTTTCAGGGTGGAACGACCGAGTGGCGCTGAGGAGCGGACATTCGTCCTTGTTGCCGGACGGAGGGGTAGAGGAGGCAGTGAGGTGGGAAGACGGGGATCAGGGTGACATCACGTGACCAAGCTCACAATGTCAGACTGCAAAAGAAGAGCAATAAGAATCATCAATAAATCATCAATAAAAACACAGATTCATTATTCATGAAGACACGCACTCTGAAATCCACCGATAGGGTTCAACACGAGACGGCACAAATCATGTAGAAAAGAAAGACACAACCTTCTTCCTGGTCAAGTTCAAAACATATTTAGGGAAAGGCAGGGCGGGTATAATCTATAAAAGAGGGGAATTTAATTTGAAGAGAATTAAAGTCAGAACAGCTCTGAAAAGCATGTGCGTAACAGTCTGGGGTGAAATTGTGGAACGGTCTGGAGAAGGAATATCATATGATATCATCAAAATATCACAAATATAAAACTGTCCAAAAAAGTATCAAAGGATGTTTCTAAAAAATATGAGGATGAAGAAAAGTGGGTTGGAGAGCGGAATCTTTTCTGGATTACCCAGTGATTGGTGCTTATGAAACTCTTTCAGTCAGACAGTGACGATGCGTTGGAAGGGATTTGACCCCATGCAACAAAAATGTATTTGACGTATATTGAAAATTCAACTGGGATACGTTACAAAACACATTAAAGGTGCAGTGTGTCAGATTTTGTGATATCTAGCGGTGAAGTTGCTTGTATCTGTTTCCTTACCCTCACCCTTCTGACCATGCACACACATTAAAACCCAATAGATGTTTAGTGTGTCCACTCTGAGCTACTGTAGAAACATGGCGGCCCCCGTATAGAGGACCCGCTCGCTCTTCATGTAAATACACATTACTGAGCTCATCTAAGTTTAGAAGTAAAAAAAAGTATATTTCGGTGATTATAAATTCCTAAAAATGTCAATATGTTATTGTACACACACACACACACACACACACACACACACACACATTACACAGCAGTACTCACATGTTGGGTTGTGTTCATCATTTTTTTACAGATACCAATCCGACAAAGACTGTGGCTGCTGGCCAATCAGAGCAGTCTGACATATTCCTATCTGGCCATCAGAAAATTGTCATCCCTTATCGACATAAATCCCGAGTAAGTCTGTGAGTCAGGGCTTTAAAGAGTAATTCATTCATGTTTTCATTCATACATGAGTCCACGTCCTTCCACATTCATTCATTCACTCGCGATGGAGCTCACGTCGGCGGGTGCGCAGTCGCCGGGGAGATGATTGCCTCTGTTCCACAGCGAGCGGCACAGTGGGGTTTGGAGTTTGTGTGTCTGATGCTCCGTTTGCCCCTGGGCTCCGGGCGCATGCTGCCTCCCCGTGAAATGATTCCCCTTATTATTATTATTCAAGGTGTGTTTGAGCAGCTCCGCCTCCCGTCGGTGACACGAGCACGCGCGTGAGCGAATGAGCGAGCGCCTCGCTCGGTGTAAACACACTGATAATGTGCAGCGCTCAGCCCTGGGGAACGCTCATGAAGGTAATTGCTTATTCCAAGATGCGGGAATTACAGTTTTGAAATGAAAGGTTCATTGCCACAATTCCGGAAAAATGCAGATTACGAGTGAAAAAAAAAAAAAACGTAACGTACACACACTTGAAGGCAAAAATGCAGAGTGCTTTTGAAGCAAATTGTGGGGCACGTCCCTTGTCGCCATCTTGCCAAATCCTAACTCCTCCTGGTTCCCGGGTTCATTCAAAAATGGGCACAGAGGCGGAACGCACACACACACGCAGCTGTGGGTGGGCCCAGGGTGCTGTCGCGTCACCCGCCGCACGTCCCACCTCGGCCCCAGCTGTCAGTCGATAAGCCACGCCCTTAATTACGCACGATTTCAAACGTCGATCAAATAAAAACAAGCGAGATCGGTCGAGTGGAGTAGTATCGTCACGGGAAAACATCTGACTGATTGAGACCCAAACCCGAGTTTGTACCGAGCTCTAAACAAGTTGGTGAGTCTGTGAACTGCACGTTTTTTCACTTCCCATTGTTCTTCATCCGAGGTTGCCCCTCGCTCCGGACATGAAAAAACTCCCCACGGCTCAGACCACACTTCACACTCTGCACCTCGACTCGTGAATTCAGTGCCTGCGGTGTCGCACGTAAAACACGGGTCATGCCAGATGGTGGAATTTCAAAAGATAACGGAGCCCAAAGACTTTTTTTTTTTTCCTTTTTTGGAATCATCTGCAAGCCGCGATACGCTAACAACCCGGAGACTCCCCGTGATTTCATTTAATGAGATATGTGTTGGTTTTAGTTATTTTCTCAAGGTAAAATGAGCCAAAAGTAGCATCAGTGTTATCTCGCGCACGTATGTATACTAAATCAAGATGATGGGACGGAGAGGCTGGATCTCCAGTCTGATGATGTATCAGAAGTTATTTTGGATGAAAACAGCGTCTGAAATCTTAGCTCTATGTATGTTAGTGTACATACAAGTCCAGACGTGGCACTTCCGTATATGGGCAATCGCACCACAGACGAGATGTTTCTCACATAAAAGGGCTCGGCTCCCGTCTTGTTGGCCACGGCCCCTAAGTCTGCGCTAATGCAAATAATCCTCCGACGGTGAACCAGCGAGCCCGACTGATAATCTTGTCATTTCTTGCATTCCTGTAATGATCTACTGTACATGATGGACCCGCGCATGGAGGCGTGTGGAGGGAGGACAGGCTGGGAGATAA
>JAFBJT010094324.1:32015-84666 GCA_016785325.1 Chascanopsetta lugubris
GGGGGGGGGGGGGGGGGGGGGGGGGGGGGGGGGGGGGGGGGGGGGGGGGGGACTATGGGTCATGTGCTTAAAGGTGAAATGTGAAGGGTTTCGGGACGCCTAGTGGTGAGTTTGCATGTTGCCACCTGCAACTATTCCTCACATTGCACTTCCCATCAAAGCACGAAACAGGACCTCAGTTATTATGATCAAATAATAGTTTGCTAATGAGCCACTGTAAAAACATGGGGGAGCAACATGGCGGCCTATATAGAGAGGAGCCATCGGAGGGGATCATACAAATAACGTGTGTGTGTGTGTGTGTGTGTGTGTGTGTGTATACTATGTATGTATATATATATATATACATGTATGTGTATATATATATATATATATATATACATGTATGTGTATATATATATATATATATTTTGTATATATATATATATGTATATACACATGTATGTGTATATATGTGTATATACATATGTACCTGTGTATATATACGTGTGTGTATTTCTCATTTCTATTTCTAATCGATTTCACCTTCAGTAAATGATACTTACCTGACAATTTTAGTTTAAAATGACTTTGTTATAAAACTCTGTAAGTAAAATGGGATTCATGTTGATTTAAATGTTTTGTTTCTGTCTGGCTTCGACTTTTCCCACAACTGCTGTTTGGGTTGCTGGACGGGCTGTTATTTCTAATAGACACTGTTCCCTAGCGACCGACAACACATACGTATAGCTTTGAGGTGTCCAAGGTTTCGACTCCGCTCCGTGAGTTATCTCCCACCCAGCGCCAAAAAATTTAAACCACATTATCGGAAGTTTCCGCCACGCGCATCACAAAAAAGTTACGATATTTACGCATTACTTCTCCACAGCAAAGTTTTCAGGTCCTCTGGCTTCAAACAAAGCGTGTCAGACGTCCCCTGAGAGCGTGCACACGTCTAAATATAGCCCCCCCCCTCCATTTAACTGTTTGCACTTTGAAGATTAAAGCGTGCGTGATCACAGACGGGTTCCATTTGAATCTGTGTTTCGTTCTTTGACGGAGACTCGTCTTGTCATAATCGAGGGCGTAGATCATCTGGTGCAGCGGTTCATCGTGACCCCGCAGTTCTGTCTTATTGTGGGGGAACCTGGAGCAGACGTAATGATTACCACATGAATAAAGGAGGCGGCCGAGGGGCCGGGGGGGGGGGGGGGGGGGTTGGGGGGGGAAGAGGGACCAAGGGGGGGGGGGGGGGGGGGGGGGGGGGGGGGGGGTAGGTTGCGGGATGAAGAGTGACCAAGGTCAGACTGAATCGATGCACAATGAAATCCTTGACCTCAGATAACTGACAGAAGACTTTCCATAAATGTCATAATCGGAATCGAGAGGCTGGATCATTTTCATAATTCGTGTATATATATATATATATATATACACACACCCAAACTGAGTCTAATAGACTAATAAATAGACTCTCATGTTAAAATGCTCCAATGTTGGAGGTGAATGGAACATGTTTAAAGTCTGGTACAAATTCATATTTGTTCCGGTAGCTGTAACTGTACGGAGTCTCTTTGTGAGTGGAAACACCTATAAATCTCAAATGTGCATGAAAAGACATGATGATATCATATTTCAATGAGTGTGACGGTAAAGTGATCGTATAGTGCCTCTTCAAAGTCTTAAAATAACTGTCATCTCCATTCACCTCCTCTGTATTAAAGGTGCAGTGTGTACGATTTGGGTCGTTTTTGTCACTTCTAAAAAATATCACTCAATAATTACATATTGACACATTCTGAATCTGTAATCACCTAAATGCATCATTGTTTCCCCCTCACCCTTGAATGAGCCCATTGATGTATATTTACATGAGGGGCGGGTCCTCTCTATGGCGGCCGCCATGTTTTCAGGTGTAGCCCAGAGTGGACGCACTCAACATGGATTGAGTTTGAAGTCGACCATGCTCAGGAGGGCGAGGGTGAGGTGATGGATACGACACGCGGCGTCACCAAATCTTACACACTGCACCTTTAAGCTGGAACACCAAAACACAAGCCTTTGCTCCGCGTGCACACGCACACGTGCGTTCTCCTCCTATCTCTTGGTTCGAGGCGATTCGCATTCGGCGTCCACTTCCCGCTTGCAGACTTTTGCGAAGGTGAAGTCAGACGTCAAAAAGGGAAAAAGCAATTTAAACATGCCCTGTCAACATAATATCTCTCACCCTTGGGTTACACATCCTCGGATACCTGGTGTCAGCGGTGTGGGAGGCTGGGGGGTGTCGGGGGGGTGAGGGGGGGGGGGCGAGGGGGGGAAACAGTCACAGGAAATCTCATCATGTGGACACGGGCAGTTTGGAATCATGGGGATTAAAGCGCAAGCAAATCTATTGTGTTATAGGAGATATGAAATGATGAAAGGCGGGTCTGCCCGCCCGAGTGTGTGTGTGTGTGTGAGAGAGAGTTTCTTCCATCCTTCAGAGGGTAAAAACAGAGGCGTTTCTATTTATAGCCGCGCTATTTTTAGCCACAATGGTGCCAGAGGAATTGACAAATTGAAAAGCGCCGCACGTGACAGACACAGCCTCCGCCGCCGCTCGCACGCATCCCAGTTTGTTTGGTTCCCTCCTCTCTCTCTCCCTCTCTCTCTCTCTCTCTCTCTCCCTCTCTCCATCCTCTCTACCTGCTGTCTCATTCAAATCGTTCCCTATCTAGCCCCTCCCCCACCCCTCTCCGCCCCTCCCCCCCCCTCCTCCCCTCCTCCATTCAGTCAGTGACTTACACAGTCACGTTTTGCTTCATACTTCCGCAAACCCCCCGAAGGCGAGCCATTCCAGGATATCTTACATGCAGCCGAGCAACACGCCGACTCTGTCACTCTCTCTCTCTCACACACACACACACACACACACACGAGCCACGACTCCTAACCTGCCACAACTGATTGGGTTTCACCACGCCACGAGATGTTTTGTGTGCGCGAGGAAGCTGAGGGCGAGAAATTCAGTTCATTCAATTCAGAGCTTCATAAATGTATGAATGCAGTGTGGCTAAAAATAAAAGCTTGCTTATTTTTATATTTATACCCCCCCCCCACCCCAACCCTTCCTCCTCCTCGCACTCCCACTCCCACTCCCACTCTCTCGCTCTCTCTCTCTCTCTCTCTCTCTCCATCTCTCTCGCCCAAAATCATTCATCTCATGCTCTGGCTCTGCTCTCAGAGGAGATGTGCTAAAAATAGAGGTGTTTCCCATGCACGTTCCAGGATAATTTCTCTAACCCTCCCTCCCCCCTCCCCCCTCCCCTCCCTGTCTCTGCAGCTCGCGTGCACCCTGCACGCTTCTGCTCCACTCTGTCAGCCAGATACAGCACATAGACACACACATACACACACACACACACACACACACACACACACACACACACACACACACACACACACACACACAGGGAAACACACACAAATGACACGCTGAAGTCAATTCAATCCAGCGTCTGTTAATTGCTGTTTACGTTTCTGGATCTTTAAAAAAAAATAAATAAATAAAAAGAAGAGGAGGCAGAGGACAGAGGTAAACAAACCAAAAAAATCGATACGAGCCTCGTGCTTCCTCCAAAATAGTCTGCAAAAGTTTTCTTGGAAGGAAGAAGACGGTCTGTGCCCGAGCTATTTTTAGCCGGAACATTATCTCCGGTTCACGTGGATGTCATCGTTAGAGAGTGAGGGACGTTGGTTCGGGGCTCGGGCTGATGAGGGAGCCGCACATCATGGGTTCACGTCCACGGTGGTGCGTGACGTTCGGTTCGGGTGGTGTGGAGGACGATGATGCACGACTGCTCTGTATTTAGAGAGAGAGAGAGAGTTTGATCAGGTCTTCACAGCGCGTCCATTTGCCTCTCGTTGTATCTATGAGTACATGGGTTTCGTATATCTTGCCCAAGGGCACCTCAGCAAGCAGAGTGTGGGGGTGGGGGGGGGAGGCAGGAATTGAACCCCCGACCTTCTGGTAGAGAAAACCCCTCAGCTACAGCTGAACATCCTGGAGCCATGATGTAAAGCACTGGAGTGACGCCATCTTGCACAATGTAGTTAGCAGGATCGGAGGAGTATGTAGCAGTCAGGGGGGGTGGAGCCACTGCCACTGTATATATATGATGGTGTGTGTGTGTGTGTGTGTGTGTGTGTGTGTGTGTGTGTGTCATAAAGACAATCACATCCTTTAGGTTTGCAGGTCAGTGTTCTGCACACTAACGTGGAGGAGGCGGAGCTTATGACTTGATGTTTTCAGCTTTACTTTGGAGGAGTTGTCAGATCGTCCATCTTTGTGCACATGCAGTCACTGGATCCAGGCCTGAAGGGAAACAAACCCTTAAAGGTGCAGTGTGTAAGATTTGGTGACATCTGGAGGTGAAGCTGCATGTTGTATCCATCACCTCACCTCTGGGCTACTGTAAAAACATGGCGGTCCCCGTGATGAGGACCCGCCCCTCACGCTCCTCAATATACAAAAATGAGCTCATTTAAGGGTAATGGGGAAAAACGAAAACATTTAGGTGATACTAACTTCAGGAAAATGTCGTTACGTGATTGTTTTGGAACATAAGTGACAAAATTGACCGAGCGCTTACACACTGCACCTTTAAATTGCGTATCTATCTGCGCACATGCGATTAGAAATACAAGCTGATCAAAGTCGTTTTAGTTTCAGTCATTGTGCTGAATGATGTCTGTGGTCGTCCACGTGATGGAGGAATCCGTCCGACAGCTCAAATAAACACCGACACCCCTCAGCTGTCAACACACAACAACTTAAACCAAAGCCTCCGACTGCTGGATGAGTCTCCGAGGGGCTGCCTCATCCCGGGAGGGGCTTCACTCGGCCCTTTTGAAGTCGAGAGACATTCAAGGTTTTTTGCTTTGGTGTCTGCAAACGTCTGGTCGCGTAGGAGAAAGGAGCCGATGCTGGTTTATGGCTTAAAGCAAACTACTTCTTCAAGGACGTTTGTTGTGGTGGGTGCAGGTTCAGTCACCGCCTCAGGGTTGGTCACTACGCCCGTCTCCTCCATGTCAGTAGACGGGACGTTGACCAAACTCAATGGCAATTTATATTGACCCCGGATGAAAGGTAAAGCAGTTTTATTGTAATTGTTCAGTGAAGAGTCGGAGCGGTGGTAAAATGGATGTTTTCGATGGTGGGGAGGAACCGGACTAAACTCCACGGAGAAAGGTCTGACCCCAGCCGGGTATCGAACCTAGCTCACGAGGCAATAGTGCCAACCACTAAGCCACTGTGCGTCTTAACATTGTCTGGTTAATGGCTTGAAGACAGTACTTCTTCCAGGATGTTTGATATGGTGGGTGCAGGCTTCAGCACAGCATGAGTGCCCGTCTCCTCCATGTTAGTTGACCAAACTCACTGGCAATTTACATTGACTCAAAATGAAAGGTAAAGCCGTTCTGTTGTCATTTCACAGTGACCAATCAGAGTGGAGGGTTAGCGCTGAGGCGCTGACCGGACCTCTATTGCACGTCTGTCCGTCCCGAAGGTTCCTACCTTTTCTTTTTTTCCCCCCTGTTAAAAGGGTTTTTCCCCCCGGTCGTTTTTCCTGACCCTTGCTGAGGGTCCAAGGACAGAGGATGTTTCCCACCCTGTAAAGCCCTATGAGACAAACTGTGATTTTTAAATGCAGGCTATATAAATAAGATTTGATTTGATTTAAGTGCCTAACATTCATGTTTTTGATGGTGTGAAGAAACGAAGCGCGGGTATCGAACCTAGCATGGGACAATGTGGGGTTTGGTATCTTGCCTGTAGCAGGTGGAATGAGGAAATTGGGAATTGAATCTCTGACCTTGTGGTTATGGGGACCACTTGTCTAACCCACCGCCCACACCGTTGTTCAGTGTGACCCGGCAACACCTGAAGCGAGAGCGAATTAGATCGAAATTGCAAAAATATGCTTTTACTTTGAAATGCTTCTGTTTCCTGTGTGTGTGATTAAGTCAAGCTTGATGTTTACACAACCTCAGCAGCATTGTGGTGCAGATGTTCATGTTGTTCAACACCCACCCGTACCCCCTTTCTTCCCTTTCAAAATAAAAGCCCCACTTTAGAGGACCAACCCCATTTGCCCATTTTTCCAGTCCAAAATGAGTGTTTTCTGTATTTCTGAGCATTAGGGAATTGTTTGCATTTATTCAAATGGATTCTATTTCCAAACCACAGCCGTTCTAACCTCTAATATACTTTACATCTTAGATCAAAACTAAATAAGTGATTAGGTCGGCCGATCAAAAATAGACAAACGACAGATGTGTATTCCACAGTCCACCAGGACAACCCGCATAAGTGTATATATTTGCTAAATGCAATCTGTGAGAAATCTAATCATCTCATTTACCCACACAGCGGCTAATTATTCCGCCTGCGTCTGCAGCTGTCTGTCTGTGTGTATAAAAAGGTTTGTTAAACTAATGCGAGGAGGAGTCATGAAACACGCGTGTAAGGAAATGAAAAGCCCGAGTCGATGCAGTGCAGCGCAGTGACTCCGGTACATTAATGACCCACAAGCCGCGGCTCTTCTCTCGCTCTTTGTTTGCCGCCTTATGAAAGTCATTTTGGCTCTTGAGTTATCGCCGTCGCTCTTCTCTTCTCTCCTTCCTGGGAAGAGCTGATTTGTTGTTTTAAAGGTGCAGTGTGTAAGGTTTGGTGATACCTAGCGGTGAGGTCGCATGTTGTGTCCATCACCTCGCCCTCACCCTTCTGAACATGCAGGAGAACCTGTGGTCGACTTCAGTTGTCATTAAAACTCAAAAGATCTTTCATGTGTCCACTCTGGGCCACTGTAAAAACATGGCGGCCCCCGCAGAGAGGACCCGCTCCTCATGTATATATACATTAGTGGGCTCATTTTAGGGAAATGCAAATTACATCAGACGTTTAGGTGATAAAAAAAATCCCGAAAATATCAATATGTTATTGTTTTGTAGTATTTTTAGAAGTGACAAAAATGACCAAAATCCTACACACTGCACCTTTAAACTAATTCAGTGCAGGTCTTCAGCATATTTTCCCTGTCATACGGTAGGTTTCTTTTTCATCCCGCTGTCATGGCGATTGCTATTGCGAGGGTTAATTAAACTCTACCCGTTCCCGCCACAACCATGCTTCAATATACATATGCTAATTTGCAGCGCATGTAAATCTGACCCTGTTAAATTGCATGAACCTGAATGAACGTGCGCTCGGGCCCCAAACTTCCTGTCTGGTTCCTGCGTCTTCTCTGCGTCTGTATTATCCTCATGAATGCATTTGTAATAAGGGGAGAGCTGCACTCAACTGATTACTCTTCACGTGAGAACCAACACCCCTCAACAACAGGCCTGTGTGGATGGATGGTACAGCGCTGTAACGGAGATGGGTTGACAGTGTCGTCCCCCAATGGATTTTGAGTCGCCTTGTGTTTTCACTGTTCGGTCGAAAATCTTGGCTCGTTCAGTCACATTTTGTCGGCTGAGTCACGTTAAAGCCATTTTTTACTCTGCTGTCGTCAAATGTTGGGTTCGGGTTGGGATCAGGCCATAGACTGTATATAAAGATGGACGTGGCGTCCGTGATGTCAACGATAGGTTTCTGCAGAGTGCTGATGAGGCTCCTAGTGGCGGTTCACTTGTTGCCACCTTGCCTGCTTCCTGGTTTGTCCGAAAATGTGTAAAGAGGCGGGGCAAAGGTCAAGCAGGGGTGGGGCCCATTGGTGTTGTCGCAGCATCCACAAGAGGCCACGCTCCTAATTATGCACAATTTCAAACCTGGACGGAATAAAAATGAGCAAGCTAGAAAAGGATTGAAACCCCGTTCAGTTGTCATGGGAAAACACGTGATGGATTGAGACCAAAACTGTAGATTGTACCAATCGTCCCGCGGGCCAAACCGGACCATCTTGGCGGCCCGGTTGTGGCCCATGGGCCGTGGGTTTGTCGTCCCTGCTCTACACTGTCCTGACCTATGTACATGTCGCTATGAAAAGACTCAAGAAGCAGCAAAACTCCTTGGCGCCTACTAGCGTCTCCGTGGTGCAACTTGCACAAACCAGCGTCATGCTGGCGATGTGGCATCCTTTGGTCTTTCATTTTCATTGCACCTCAACACGTGCATGTCCTTGTCTATGTTTTTGTCGACACTGATGCAACTCATTCAAAACTGCTCCTTCTGAATATGCACAGTATTTTGTAAAAACTACTTGGATGTAGTGAATGTCCGTGTTTGCATGAAGGCGAGCTGTGTCCTAGTGCACAGAAATCTATAGGACACACCTTTGCGATGCGGCCCATCATATAACATGTACCAGCGTTTCACATAAATAACAACACTGAGGTGAATTCCATGTTTCCATCCAGTAAAACATTCCCCTCTCATCCCCTTTTCCCAGAGTTATGGCTTCGGAGCAGCCAGACGTGAAGGCTGAAGAGCAAAGGGGAAGACAAGTTGCCGTCGGTGCCCTGTGGAACTACGGTAAGTGTGTTAAGACATGTTTGCCAGTGGCAGCGAAGTCGCGATGCAAAATGCCGACAACGGTGTGAGTGCGGAGCTAATGGAAAGTCCGTGTAGCGGTGAGGCCGATGCCCAGAGGATGAAATTAGGTGTTGTGAATGATGGGGTTGCATGAGCCGAAAATGGGAGCTGATGTGTTTTACATCGACGTATCGCCGGGTGCACCTCAGACGGTCATCGGGTTCAACGTATAGCTCTTTCACCGAGGGGCCATTCGGACAAACGTGGACATGTATTCACGTGGCCGTCATGTACCGTACCTACGCCCGGTTGTGATCAATTTACCGACACATATGTGAGAATTGAACGAGAACATCGGACACATTGTATCTTCTTCTGCCCGTTATAGCATGAGACTCTGAATCTTAGGGCCATGGGTTCGTGTCCCATGTTCGTTAAGGCTGAGGACACGGAAGAACCCAAAGGCAGGACTCGGTACAAAATAGAAATATTTATCAACAAAAGGAGGCTTGAAAAAGGCTTGAAAAAGTAATGATAAAAAACCCGGCAGCTCAGCGGGATCAAGGACATGACATGGAACATGACGAAGACGAGCGCATGACGAGACGAACTGGCAGCAAGACAGGGGAAGACACACAGGGACTAGATATACACAGGGTTAATGGGACGCAGCTGGAGCATGTTACAATCACGCAGGCGGGAAACACAAGAGGCAAGGAGGGCAAGTGACCTGAAACGAGGGTTGCTTTTCAAAATAAAACACAGGAAGTGCAAGACAGGACGAAGCGCACAGTGACATCAACTTGACACACCCGTGCTCCACCGAGGACAGGACGGCAGACAGGGCCTGAGGATGGACGAAGGGACTTGGATTGAGACGCGGACTTGATACATGACTTGATACTGGAAGCATGTTAAAAGCATGTGCATTCGAATCGAAGTTGTCTATCTATCTATCTATCATTCATCCCTCCATCCATCTATTTATCAGTCATCCATCCATCAATTATCTTTCATTCATCCATCCATTTTTATCGATCACCCATCCATCCATCCATCCATTTATTTATATTCCGTCCATCTATTTATTTATCTATCATCCATCCATCCATCCATCTATTCATCTTTCATCCATCCATCTATTCATCTTTCATCCATCCATCTGTTCATCTAACTTCCATCCATCCATCTATCATCCATTTATCCCTCTCTTTGTCTCTCAGCCATCCATCCATCTCTTTATCCATAATCCTTCCATCAATGTATCTTTCATCCATCCATTTGTCTATCATCCATCCACCCATCGTTTATCTATTAACCACCCATCCATCTGTTTATCATTCATCCATCTATCTATCAACCATCCATCCATACATCCACCCACCCATCTGTTCATCCATCTATTCATCCACCCACCCATCCGTCATCCATCCGTCATCTGTCCTTCCTTCCATCCATCCATCCGTCCATCATCCATCCATCCCTCCGTCCACCCGTCTGTGAACAGAACCAGCGGTCTGAGTTCTCAGCGCAGGAAAAACAAACTCGGTTGGACAGAAAACGGTCAGTCCAGGTCGGCTCACTGTTCTTTGTCGCGCTTGTCCGGCGGCATCACGTTCGTCAAGCTCCACGTGTCGGACTCGTTGACAGGCTGTTTCTTGTAGTGGAGCTGAGCGCCGACGTCCTGATGCCGGCAACCGAGTGGAAAATGAGGACTCAACTGAACTTCTAATGCAACGCTTTTAAATCGCACGTGGGAGGCGGAGGCGGAGGCGGAGGCGGAGGCGGCGGCGGAGGCGGAGAAGCTGGTCACCGAGTACATGCGGCCTCTCTGGGTGATGAAGGTGCTTAGCCGCTCCGGTGTATCCGCACACACAGATCTCTGGCGACACCTTGGGTGTGGTTTGGTGCCATTAGGCTCCAGACTGTACAACGTTTACTGGACAAATAGTTCCCCGGCGCATCCCAGGAACAGGGATGTTTGTGGGGCTTATGGGAACACGAGTCGTGCGAGTGCAATGCATTTTTCACTAATACCGGCAAGACGCGGAGGAACACATCAGCAAGAACTTAGACAATCAATGAACAGCTTTACCGTGCCTTTCCCTCTCAAGGCTGTCTCTCATCTCAGACACTGTGAGTGTGTATGTGTGTGTGTGTGTGGGGGGGGGGGGTTCTTCTTTCTTTGCAGATGTACATTTGTTTGTGCAAGTGAGACCTTAGTCAGATGTGGATTAAAGGTGCAGTGTGTAAGATTTGGTTCATGTTTGTCACTTCTAAAGATATTGGGAAACAATTACATACCGAAACTTTTAGGAATTCATATTCAGCTAGATGTATTCTTTTTACCCCGTGACCCTTAAATGAGCTTTTCAGTGTGTTGGGGGGGGGGTAGGTTTTCTTTCTTCTTTCTTTGCAGATGTACATTTGTATGTGCAAGCGAGACCTTAGTCAGATGTGGATTAAAGGTGCAGTGTATAAGATTTGGTGACATCTAGAGGTGAAGTTGCATGTTGTATCCATCACCTCACCCTCGCCCTTCTGAACATGCAGGAGAACCTGTGGTCGACTTCAGTTGTCATTCAAACTCAAAAGATTGTTTAATATGTCCACTTTAATGACTGTAAAAACATGGCGGCCCCCATAGAGAGGACCCACTTCTCATGGAAATATACATTAATGGGCTCATTTTAAGGGGAATGGGGGAAAATAACACATTTCGGTGAATATAAATTCATGAAAATCTCAGTATGTAATTGTTTGGTAATATTTTTATAACCCAAACCCAAGTGACAAAAATGACCAAAATCTTACACACTGCACCTTTATGGTCCACCCATCCATTATCAGCCAATTATCCCATGGTAGCAGCTCGAGCAGAGGGTGCCAAACCCCGTCAAGGTCCTCCTCCATCACTGCCACACAATTGGCATCCCAGACCCCTTTAGATCTTTCCCATGGGTGGTGGGAAAGATCAAATGACGGGATTGGAAGAGACACAAGAGTACATGGGGTAACGTGGGGTTCAGTGAATTGCCCAAGGACACCTCAGCATGAGGAACAAGAATGACAGGAGTTGAACCTCTGACCTTCTGGTTGGAGGACAACTCCTCTCCAACTCACCCCTCAACCATAGTCGCCTCGGTAAAATGTTCATACTTGTGTGACCGGATAATTAGCTAGTTAGTTAGTTGACGGATGAGGCCAATAAGGAGGTGGAAAATTTGCAGTTCACAAAGTGGCCACTCGAGGCAATAGCGAGTCAATCCCCATAGACTCCCATGTTAAAATGGTCACATTTAGAGGTGAAGGAAACATGTTTAAAGCCTGATACTAACTACAGTTTCGGTTAGGGGCGTGGCCTTTTGAGTGACACCTGGGCCTGCCTGGCACAAACTACTGTTTCGGTCAAGGGCGTGGCCTATTGAGTGACACCTAGGCCGACCTGGCACATTCTGTGGAAGCTACAACACCACCACGGGTCCACCCTCAGCTCCACCTGTCCTCCGCCTATATTCCCATTTTTGGATGAACCAGGAAGTTGGAGGAGTCGGGCGTCAGTAAGACGGCGATAAGTGACACGTCCACTAGGAGCCTCATAAACACTATAGGTGATGTCACGGACACTTCATACATCTTCATGGTTGTGCCATGAGTCGTGAGGAGCTTCCCCTATACAAAGCGCTGATGGCAGCCACGTTTTTCAAATTTTTCAAAAATATTAAGTTTCGTCGCGGACTGACACTTATTCGTCCTTCCCTCCCATCGAAACACGAGCCACGGTTGAATTTCGGTGTCACTCGCGTCAGTGGGGCGACACCCACGGGGGCCCCCCCTCACTCATGCTCTGCCTGTTAATACGCTCATTAACATGCTGTTCGGTTAGCGCGACGCCGCTATCAGGTTAATCCTCTCTCTGTTAAAAGCAACAATAACAACCTTGGGTTCTGACCCTTTTTGTGGCGCTACACAATCTATTATTTAGCGTTCTATCCCCCCCCCCCCCCCCCCCCCCCCCCCCCCCCCCCCCCCCCCCCCCCCCCCCCCCCCCCCCACCCTCCGCAACTCATTAGTGCCTGACAATGAGATGAAGAGGGGGCTCCTGCACTGTGGAGGGGAACGTGAGCGTATAGACATACACAGGCTGACCCCCCTTCTATTGGAAAACAAATTAGGTTTTTGTGTGATTTATGTGCCCCACTTGTGTGATGTTGCGTGACGGTTGAGTGTCCTGAGAAGTATTAAAAGTTTTTACTTGAATAAATAGCAGCCACTCGCAACCGAATATGAAGCAGGATGATGAAAAATTAGATTCAGCGCAGGCGGCAGGTAGGTGGGATTATAAGTGTGATGAATGGATGCGTCTTGGTTTCTCATCATGTCCGTGATGTACAACACTGAGTAAACATCAGGTTAGCGGTAATTACTGAAAACCATTATTGAGTCTATCCATTTACTAAAGGAGCTTGCTGGATTTTTTTTTTCTCATTCATTTGTTTATGAATTCACCTGGAGAGTCTGGTTTTAGCTGCACTGGCAACAAATTGATTTTTTAGTTTGTTCTATTACACAAAGGTTTGAATGGATTAGGACGAAGCCTGATTACTGACTCCCCTCTTCGTTACTCGTCATCAGTATCGGTATCACTGACAGTGTCTTTGCATCAGTAAGGAGGGAGTGCATTAATACAGGTTCCCTGCAGATCCTTTAAAAAAAGTCTTAATGTGTTAATTGAGTGTTAATTATCATGTGCATGATAAGGAAACGATGAAATCCGTACTTTGCTGTCCACAGTGAACGCCACGCAAAAGAAGTCTGAGTTAAAAAAAGAAAAGAAGTGATAGATGCAAAATAAAAGATGAATAATAATTATGATGTTACTTTGTTCTTTACGGACACACATGAATTGTGTAATGTAGAAAATAGATGAATAATAACAAAACAATGAGTCAGTAAAAAAACAAAACAGCATGTGAATAAAAAATAGCATAGAAATATAAGATATTTATACAAAACATAACTATGCAATTAAAACACAGCTTTTCAAATAAAACAGAGCAACTTAATGTAAGTGAATATGGTGCAAAGTAATGCGCAACATATGCTGTGTGCGCAATAGTCAATGATTGTGGACTTACACGTGCAAAATGACAAAATGTCAAATAAAGTTTGCATAAATGTTGTATGAGGTTGTCAATGGTTTACAGAGTTCTTTAAAAAGTCTTATATTCAGAAATCATAATAGCTAGGTTTGTGATAAAGATGATATTTGATAGATTTTCAGGGTTTCATTTTTCAACCAATAGAATAAAGTCATCACAAACATGTTTATATCTTCTCCACGCACTTTTTGCTCGTGTTTACGTTGCGCTTGCTAACAAGCCTTATAATCGTTTCTCCAGCCCAGAGAGAGAATACACAATGACTTCAGAGTCACAGTCAATGTACCGTCCAGCCATTGTTCTCTCCAGATTAGATTCCTCTGCTCGGACATTTTGGGCCAAAATCCAACCATTGTGTGTCGTCCGACCTCAGTCAGGGGTCGTGGAGAGCTTCGATTGTGAAGAAGGAGGAGGAGGAGGAAAAGAAGAAGAAGAAGAAGAAGAAGAAGAAGAAGAAGAAGAAGAAGAATCTCTGGATTGATGACACATAAATCATCAATAAGGCTCATAAACAAAGCATAAGAGCCTGTTCATGAGAACCACATGTCTGTATTTCCAAAGATTCTTTACCTTCAGGGTTGAGAAATAGTCTGGGAGAGTTTTTGAAGAAGAAGAAGAAGAAGAAGAAGAAGAAGAAGAAGAAGAAGAGATATGTCTGTTGTTTTCAGGCAGGTATTAAAGGTCTAGTGAGTAAAATGGAGGTAAAACTATTATAAATACAAATATGTTGTCACTTGAATGAATAGATGTACTTCATTACCATAGAATGAGCCATTTATATTAACATCACAAGTGGGTCCTCTCTACAGAGGCAGCCATGTTGGTTTTTAGAGTAGCTAACAGTAGACATGCTAAAGACCCCACCCCCCCCATTAAACCCTGGTCACTTGTAACATGGATGAACTGTCACGTGTTCGAAAAGGTAAAAAGTTCAGTCATGTCAGCAGCAGGTGACGAGACGCAGGACAAGACGAAAAGTTGACGACAACAAAGAAAAGAAGGCGAAGTGGAATCAACAGAGCAAACTGAAATCAAAGCCATGGGTTCACATCCCCTGTGATTCCTCAAAGAGGGGATTAAAGGGGCAGGTCTGAGAGGAGGGGGCCGTCGGTTGGCGTAGTAACAACGGGCTTTCCTTCAATACAACACTCTCATTTCGAGAGGTTGTCATGTGGTTGTGATTAAATGCCTGACTGGCCTTTTACGCGCCCCCCCCTGCACTCCCCCCCTCCCCTTTCCCAGAGGGTGCCGCTCTCCTGATGAAAATATAAGGGAACAATAAAATACTTATAATCCACATATTTAAAAAATGACCAGTGTAATCATATTACTTGTCATTTCTTTCATATAACTCTTATGAACTGGACCTTTAAAAAGGTGTTTCCCTCATTAAGAGCAGGCAGGGTCACATTCATGAAGTCATTATTATTTCATAGGAGCATTAGCATATGAAATGACGAGGAGGCCTCGGTCGCAAATGGCACCATAAATACCACACATCACTGAAGGGCAGAATATTATTACCCACTGTGTTCCTCACGTTGCCCCGGAAACTCAAGGTTCCTGATATTCCTGTTATTATGGGATTGGATGCGGTAAACAAGTCGAGTCAAACCCGATATCCAAACGAGGTCCTCGAGGTCAGTTAATGTAAACCGAGGCTCGGGAGTTTGTGTTAGTTTGACGTACAGTTGTTGTTGCCATGGTGACACAGTTTAACCCGACTGCACCTTGTAAATGACCATTACAAGGCAGAGTTTAATGTGAGCCGGAGGCAGACTGTTAATATTTACTGTCTGGAGCGCCTGTGGCTTTTTGAAGTGGATAAACAAAACGGCAGCACTTAAGCGGGAGTGGGCCAATTAAGGCAGAACATCCATTGTATCCATACTATAACGACCTAATTAAGTCTTAGTGCCCTTATACCACCTAGAGCAGGAGTGCCAAACATGCGGCCCATGGGCTTAAACCGGCCCACCGGAGGATCCCATCCAGCCCCCGAGCAATTTTTCAAAGTAAAAGTAGTGGCAAACAAACTGTTCATGCTGGAGGGTGTTGATGTTTTGTAAAAAGATAATTCATTGAATGTGAACATTTTCAGAATGTACTTTTTGGCACTAAAACAAAGGTTGTTGTTTATAATTAATGATGCTAGGATTTTACTGGTTTTACTGGAAATGGCACATTACATGTCATCATCACCACCTACTGTGAAGGAGTGTGAATGATTTTTAATGCACTCCAATGCAGTAAAAATCCCCTTCAAAATAAAAGCACAGCAGCAACTTTTTTTTCCAATCAAAGGCCGGCGACCCACTGAAAATGGGTTTTGGGTCGCGGACCCATTTTCAGTCCCATTAGTGGAGAATCACTGCTCTATACCAATGCTGTCCAACTCTTTAACCGGGGTTCACATGATGAAAAGTGCACCAAAGGCTGGGCCACTAAAGCTAACAAAAACAATAATACGATTCAAACCTGCCATCTTTGCCTCCAAATATGTCAGCTCTGTCCACCGAGCCACTAATGCTAATGCTGGGAAAGTAAACGCAGACATCTATCGTGAATAAAGTAGAAGCTCCAATTAAAAAGTACAATAGTAATCAAGAGCAAATTTCATGTGGGCCGCATTTCATTTTATTTTCAGAATTTGCTACGGGCCAATCAAAATAGGCATGCGGACCGCAGTAGTTTGGATAGTTTGGACACTCACAATATTATATTTCATGTCAGAAACGATATTTCAGAAGGTAGTGCAATGTCAATGAGACACAAAAATCTGTTTATCCCAGGGCTAAATCTAGTTAAATATACTTGAATGCTAATAATTGTCGCCGAAATGTAATAATATTGCAAACTTTTCCATTCCATATATTATTTGTGTTTTGTTATGACAAAGGAGAGATGCAGTGATGCTCCTGTTTCAGCCCCGAGCTCACAAGATAAGAAGAAAGGCCCCGGTGATAAACATCTTTCCTCGTTTCTGTCTCACTGTCCCGCTCCATCATAACCATCATATCTCTTTCCACGAAAACCAAATAATGTACTTTTTACCTCGTTTGAGTTATGGATTTATGTGGTTATGGTGTTTATGTGTCTCTTGGGGCGATGTGACGGAGAGAGGCAAGTCAGAGGTTTACCCAAGTCACTATATAACGGTTTGAGTGGTGGAGGCCATGAATTATTCAGTGAATGAGAAACAACTTTAGGTTCCTTATGTTACCATAGCAGGTCGGAACATATATGACCACCTCCGTGTGTACATTGTGTATTTTTGCAGTTTTGCTCATTTAAACAAAGAAATGGGTTGATACCATAGACTCTATATTCTAAAGATGGATGTAGCGCCCAGGAGTCACTCACTAGTTCCCTGCAAAGCGCTTATGAGGCTCCTAGTGGGCGGGTCACCAGTAACTCCTCCCACTAACTGGTTCATCCAAAAATGGGCAAGGAGCTCCGCCTCTTTGCCCATTTTTAGTCACAGGTAGAGCTGGGGATCGACACCATAGCTTGTACCCGGCTTTAAACATGTTTGATATGAGGGCGTTCACAATGTTTTAAACAGGAAGTCAAAAGCTGGAAAACACGTTTGAAGAATTCAGCTCAAAATGGGAACAAAAAAACCCAATGCAGAGTTAGAGGCTTCAGTTTAGGGTGGGTGCAGCTGTGCTTTGATTGTGTAAGGTCATAGGTTCAACTCCCAGTCTCTTTATCCACCTTCAGATGTATGTTGCTATAGATAAACACTTCTACTGAATTGTAGTTTGACAATTTAATTGTAATAAACAAATGAAGCTTCATTGTTGATTCAACTGTATTTGCAACATTTGAAGATTGTGAATCCTGAGCGACAGATCCCCAAATGTCATGTGGTCTTAATACATCCTGGGTATTTAGTTGACCAGCTTTGATTGGATCCCAGAGGTCAGACGTTAATAGCCAGGGTCAAGTGCTGTGGTGCTCAGTTGGGACCAACAAGCTTTTATTGGACTCTAGTCTCAGACTGTGTGTGAACGACGTTTCTCAAAAAGTGTAACTGGATCAACTCTAAAAGTAGTTTAAGGAATACAGAGAAAAATCAATATTAGCTTGTTGTCCCTGCAAAAATGGAAGTGAAACCGAGGACTTTCATTTGCATTCATTGCCTTCCTCTTGTCTGAGATCACATTAGATGTATCCACACCATCAGATGAGAGGATTTATAGGATGGAAATCAGTCTCGGCTGCGCGCAGGAACCAATAACGCCGCGCAGGAGGTCGTCTGTTGAGGTACACACTTGCCTTTAATACCAATTTCATCGCCGCTTCACCCTCAGCTGCTCCCCGGCTGTACCTTTAACTATTAAAGGGCAGTTCCCGTGAGGTGTCTCGGTCAAGGATATCAGTGGCAGTAATCTCTCAGGGACTGCAATGATACGATTCCAGTTAACTCTCACCGGACAGTAATGACAGGGCATTGCCCTTAAAGTCCTGAGTCATGTGATGCAGCCTCGGCAGTCTTTTCCTTTTCTGTAACGCTCGCTGCCGTTTGACACCGGCGCTGAAAAGCAATATGATTCCCCTGATAGGGTGAGTTGGGTATTGATGGGAGGTCGTATGGTAAAGATGGTCAAGTGGTTTGCTACAGTGGAGTGAGGCGGCGGCGGCGGCGGTGGTTGGTGTCCAGTCTGCTGTCGGTGCCATCATCGGACCAGTATAGGTATGATTGGGGGTTGGGGGTTGGAAGGGTGACTGGGGCGCAGCCAATGACAGAGTGTCTTTCGTTTACGGGCAATTCTCCGTATATGGGTTTTTGTGTGATAGAAAAAGGTGACGAGGTGAAGTTGGTTCTGCCTGAGTGAAGATGATAGAGAAAATGAAAGAACGTCCTGTTCGTTTCAAAATCCATTCTTTTTGGACGATATCAGACGGGATAGATTTCTAAAACATCCTTGAACGTGGAATGTTAGTGATTTTAGAAATGTCTCCCGCAATTTCTCAGAGGCGCAGTGTGTCAGTGGTTTGGTGACCTGTGTGGATCCCGAAGAGTTCATCAACCTCAAAAAATATGTTTCCACTGACACTCTGATGGCTTTTGGGGAGAAGTCTCTGCGGGCAATCTAGCATTATGTGGTTAGACAAATATGTTGCAGTACCACCATTTGGCCACTATGCCGATGTTTGTGATACTTCCCTGATACAGCTCTATTCTTGATCTCACGAATCATGAAACCCATGACGTCCTGATGTTCTCTTAGAAATCCATTCTTTTGGAGGATATCAGGCGAGATAGATTTCTAAAATATCCTTGAACATTGTTAGTGATATCGGAAATGTCTCCTGCAATGTCTTACAGGTGCTGTGTGTAAGATTTGCTGACCTGTAACTCCTCCTACTTCCTGGTTCATCCAAAAATGGGCAAAGAGGCGGAGTACAGGTAGAGCTGGGGATCGGGAAAACCTAAGACTTCAGTTGTCAAAACTCAAAGGATGTTTAGTGTGTCCACTTTGATATACTGTAAAAACATGGCGGCCCCCGTAGACAGGACCCACTCCTCATGTAAATATAAATCCATGGGCTCTTTTAAGGGTTACAGATGATAAATAAAACATTTAGGTGACTATAAATTCATGAAAATGTCAGTATGTAATTGTTTCAGAATATTTTTAGAATGGCCAAGATCTTACACACTGCACCTTTAAAGCAGTGATCCTGAACAGGTCTGGTTTCAGGACCCACCATCACCCCTTAACGACGAGCCGCCGCACAAATCAAGACAATTGTTATTTTAATTGAATGATGAGATGCTGCAGTTTCATGGTGCACCGAAGTTTTTGCCGTCTTTTGTCCTCCTCAGTGTGATCAAATCTACATTTCATGTTGTTGATTTTCGTACTGTCGGTTTTAACCTACTGTTAATGGATGGACGGCACTCCGATGCATCGAAAAACCCCTTCAAAATAAAAGCACAGGATTTTTTTTCTTTTCCCTTTTTTTTTTCCCAGTCAAAGAAACGCGACCCACTGAAAATAGGTCCACGACCCATCACTTTGAGAATCACTGTCTCTGCTTCTTGGGTTATACCACCTCTAATTTGCTGTGTACACTCTGGGCCCTGCAGCGTGTGTGGCTGCACACAGTGTGTGGTGAAGGAAACTCCTCTCCATTCCACAAAGTGGCCACTGCATTAAGATAAACAGTGGAGCTGAAACCACAGCTCAGGCCCTTTAATCAGACACCTCCTTAGAGGGGAAACACTTTCTTCATCCAGTGCTTGCCCAAACCTCTTTCCCGGGGCCCGCCCACCTTTCAGATGTACGTACCTTTAACTTCCATACTCCCCTGGAATTTATTTTAAAGGTGCAGTGTGTAGGATTTCTATCTTTAGATAAAAAGTGTTTACTGGCGCTTTTACAAATGTACAATCACCCGAATGTTGGACGTTCTTTCCGCATCACCCAAGCCCTTTAATGTATGTTTACGTGAGTCCTCACTGTGGTGGCCGCCATATTTTTACAGTAGCCCAGGGCGGACATGCCAAATACCTTCTGAGCATTATTGGCAACTGAGGGCCACCATAGGTTCTGCCGCATTATTTTCCATACGACTTCATTTAAAGATGTGGAAGGATCTCAAAGAGATGAAAAGTCTTTTTTTTAATATTGACATTAATGTTTATTAATGTCGACACTAACCATTGACTGTAAAGACGTAAAGATGGACCTAGCATCGCTGACGTCTCCCATAGTTTTCTGCAAAGCGCTGATCAGGCTCATAGTGGGCGGTTCACTCGTCACCATGTTGCTGATGCCTAACTCCTCCTACTTCCTGGCTCCTCCCAAAACAATGCGGAGCACAGGTAGAGCTGGGGCACTATGCTAACACAACATCCACAGACCAAAATTGTACTTTGGGTTTTGATTGACTCGATTTTGGTGCCGGCCTCAAGTGGCCACCCTGTGAACTGCACGTTTTTTCCACTCATCCATCAGCCCTGGAGGTTGCTGCTTGACACAGACATTAAAGAGAGGGAGCCTAATCATTCATACCCTCTGTCTCGTGTGAAACGGACAGATTTTACGGCGTCGATCTTTCATAGGATAAGTCATAGTGAGTGCTGATGTGTTGAATAACAATCAAACTTAAAGGCTGCGAGAGAAATTACCTGTAACTACAAATCATTCACAATGACTGTTTCCAAAAATAACGCCCATGCGTCAAGGGGACAGCTCTGAGTCGTGATTGCACATCGGGCCACTTAAAGTACTTTACACGTGTCACATTTCCCTCGTTCACTCAGCATTCATTAACAAATCAGCACTCCGGCATTCAGCGCCTCGCCCAAGGACACCGCAGAGCCGAGGAGCGAACCAACGACCTTCCGGTTTTTGCGGACGACCGCGCTGGGCTCTCCTGGCCTCATCCCGAACACGCCACACATTCCGTATTTAACGCGCCGGAGATACGAATACGCTGCTCGTTTAGATGTAACACCTGCCTGTTTGCACGTCTTCCCCCTTGGCCGCGGCGCCGAGTAACAAAGATACCCGAGGACGAGTGGCATTTCAAGGTCAGGGGGAGGGGGGAGGGCGGAGGGGGGAGCGGGCGGGGGGGGGGGGAGAATAGCAACGTGTGTGGTGTCGGGGGGGGGGGGGGGGGGGAGAATAGCAACGTGTGTGGTGTCGCTCTCAGCGCCGTGGAGATAGAACCTGTAATCTCATTACAGGTGAGCAACAGCAATGATGCATAACAAACATGCATACGACAAGCTGGTAAACACACACCCGCATACATGCTCAGACGTGCACACGCAGACATGCTCGGGACGGATGCAGTCATGCAGTTAAAGGTCCAGTGCGTGAGATTAAAGTGAAACTGATCTTTCTGCCGTTGAGTGTAAAAAGCCCCTGGATGTATGAATTGGTATTTTCATTGCCCGAGGTCACACGTGTGTCAAACCCGTGGCCCGCGGGCCGAATGGGGCCCGCAAGCTCATTCCATGTGGCCCGCAAGAGCTTAAAGGTGCGGCGTGTAAGATTTGGTGACCTCGAGAGGTGAAGTTGCGTGTTGTATCCGTCACCTCATCCTCACCCCTCTGAGCTTGCAGGAGAACCTATGGTAACCCCCGGTGGTCATTAAAGCCTAAAAAATGTTTCGTACATCCACCCTATTGTAAAAACATGGCGGCCTCCATAAGGTGGCTCCGCTCTTGGTTTAAATGTACTTTAAAGGGCTAATTTTAGGGTTATGTAAAAAAGCATCGGGGTGATTATACATTTGTAAAAAAACCTTTTTATTTCTATAGATAGAAGTGAAAATCTTACACACTGCACCTTTAAAGGCATATGATTGTCTAAAAATAAAAGTCTAAAGCAAACATTGCCCATGAACTCTAGTTGATTACACGTACCCCTTTGTATGTGTAGCAATATATTCAGTGTGTTTACCTTTTCACATGTATGTAAATGCATGTACGATATCTGTAACTTGAAAACACGATGATCAAGTGTGAAGAAAGTTATTTCACGATATCTTCAGTAGTAATCACATCTAGTCCCGCAATTAAAACCGGCCCCTTGAGAGCAGCTATAATGCTGATGTGGCCCTTTGGTGAAAATGAGTTTGACAGCCCTGCCCTAGAATGAACCCACTATAGAGACACGGGGAGCCGGTGGTCTGAGTGCGGGACACTCACTGATGCTGATACCAGAGCGGAGGCAGGTTCCCGTGGAAGCTGCTCACCAGAGCATGAAGCACAAAACATCCTTCTCCCGTGTTTGTGCTTTTGTAACGTGTGCAGCCCTGAGCCCCTTTTTGGAGCTTAGCAGCTCTGATGCCCATTCATCGAAATGTAGAGAAATAGAAAAACTCATTTGAACCTGGAAAAAAAAAAATGGTAATGATTTTTACGAGGGATATGGGGTCATTGATGACCTTCACGAAAAATAAACGAACAAAAATAAGATAGAACATTTGTGACAATGTTTTGCCTGACGAAAAAATATTGTGACCATTTTTAAGTCCGGCGCTGACACACGAGTCCAATATATGCAAGTGGAAAAACCTGCAGTTCAGTAGGTGGCCACAGGTGGAGTCAATCCCCATAGTCTTCCATGTTAAAATCTTTTGCTCCATGTTGCCTGAGGAAAAAGTCTAATTTGGGGCTGCGTGCGCTTCAGGAGTGAGCCTCGAGCTGCAGTACCACCGTCTGGCCACTATGTCTCGCGCATCCGCATTAGTGAGTCGGCCGTGTCGCATGTTTTTTACAAACTTGACATTTATTTCATTATATTACATCACCACTCGATGCTATTCGTCCCATACACACTGCACCTTTAATAACCGTGACTACAAAGCTGTGTACTCGTGAGCTCGGCGGTAGATCGCACTTAATTGCCCGGGACGACGAAACGACTTCTTCGTAATAACGGTGATAAGAGTGAGAGTTATGAGACGAGGAGCTCGTCGCGAGTCACGACAGTGAGCGAAGTGCTGGTGTTATTGTTCCCGTCGGAGCCTCTAATTATTATGTGCATACTTGCAGGGATAGTTGTGAAGATGTTTCACGCCCACGCGAGAGAATTATCTTTTATCATGCCAGTTTTTTGAAAAGGAAGAGGCTCGCACTTAGGAGGTTTGGGTGGTGGGAGCCGTCCCCCCCCCAACCCCCTTTCATCTGTCAGCAGCCATTAAGCACCACCAGAACACTGACTAGCTAAACAAGGTTGGCGCTCACACTACTCCCTTCTCGCTCTATGCAAATTGGTCCCTTTGATGTTGAACCAACAGCACAGGGAAGGACGGAGCGAGCAAGAAAAGGCATGAGGAGAGAGAGAGAGAGAGAGAGAGAGAGAGAGAGAGAGGAGGAGGAGGAGGAGGAGGAGGAGGGTGATGTGCAATGGGCTTGTTTTTAATCAGCAGCTGGTTCTAATGAGGACCTGTGTCAGCAAAACAACATGGCCACGCTGCCGGCTGACCCAAGCAGAATTTCAAATATTATTCATAACCCAGGAATTTTGTATGAATGGCTCCCTCCACTTTTGTATTTTTTTGGGGGGGTTTTTTTGGTTTTTTTTTTTTGGCTGAGAGTCCAAATCGCATCTTCTCTGATATTTCCATAAAACGCTAATGAGCGGATCAGAAAGTTTGGCCGGCAAGAATCTGTCAGCTATTTGTTTTCCGTTAGATCGGCTATTACAACCGATCGTCTCCGCAATTATGGGCCGCCATGGTTTCCACTCTCGGGGTTTTGATTCTGCCGAGGCTCCTTCGGGGGGGGAGTTATGCATGCTATTAAAAAGAGGCACTAAACGCCGCGTGGAAGGTTACTCCGCTGGGCGTTTCCATTAGGCAGATGTAATTGTAATGGCAAGGGGTGAGCGGAGTGACTACATACATGGTATAGAACAGGTATGGGGGTAATAGTTGCGGGCAGTTTTTATTTTATTTTTTTTAATTAAAAGTCACAGTGGAAACTGCAGCCATGGATGCGACTGATATACTGTAAGTTATTGCAATCTAATTGAAAAATTACCAAATGCAGAAGTCCCATTTTCTCCTCCAGCTGCAGGGAAGAGGTGTGTGCTTGTTGCCACCCATACATATTTGTCATTAGAGCGAGCGAGAGAGAGAGAGAGAGAGAGAGGGAGGGGGGGGGAATAAAAAGGTGACAGCCCCCGACGGCAGCAGCAGAAATCAGGTGGAGAATATTCATGACTTGTTCCATACATCACGTCGTCGGTTTCAGCGCCGGCATTAAACACGACAACAGACGTGACGAACAGCGCCGTAATATGTCACGTTGTTTACATGTTGTTAGCATGACATCATGCTGAGATCAAAATCACAGTGATCTAAGTGGAATTTGCATCCGATCAATCTGATGCTGCTAAGTGTAAAAGAGTAGATTTTAGCTCCGGGGTGTCAAACGCAGGGCACAGGGGCCAGAACCGGCCCACCCGAGGGTCTGCTACCAGGCTGTAAGGGTCTGCTACGTGCTATAAACAAGGTACTAGTCACTTTCAGCCCCCGAATCAAACAGGACTGTTACAACAGGCGTGATGAAACGCGCTGCGATCTTAATATGTCATGTTGTTTACGTGTTGTTGGCATGACATCATGCTGAGATCAAAATCACAGTGATCTGAGCGGAATTTACATCCGATCAATCTGATGTTGGCGGGAACTCTGAGGAAGTGTGGAGAGCGGGGCTTTTCTCATCATGGAGATCTGACTGTAGATCAGGCTCATCAAATATAGGGCCCGCGGGCCAGAACCGGCCCGCCAGAGGGTCCAATCCGGCCCGTGGGATTATTTTGCAAACATACGGAGTACTTGTTTTATGTTGGTTGTATTGAGAAGATATATTTTCATATTGTAATCAGTTTAGATTTTTAGTCATTTAAAAAAAAAAAAATGTTGGGATGTTTCTGTGTTATTTTTGATAGCCCTGATTTGGATCATCTGAAACATAACGACAAAAAAAAAAAAAAAAAAATAGAAATGTTGCTCTGCGTTGCCTGTCAGCTCCAGTAATTCCTGAGAGAAGAAGAGCGACTATATGAAAGTATGAGTCACCGTCGCACAGTTATTTAATGGCCTCCTCGCTGGTGGTGCAGTAATGCCTCTAATTACCATTGTGATAAAAAAAAAATTAAGGAAAGTGCTAATTAACAAGACATAAAGTGAAGTCAGAAAATGCTAATTAGACAATCAGGTACTGACTCATCGTTACATGATGCGAGGCATAATGTGCCGAGTCAGCACTGTTACTGTAACCTGAGAGAGAGAGAGAGAGAGAGAGAGAGAGAGCGAGAGAGAGAGAGAGAGAGAGAGTTTGGAAACAGGTGGAGGAAAATAACGCCTCCAGGAAACAAACTTTGGCTCGATAACGCGGCGGTGCCACGGCTTAATGGAAACATTTCGAGGGACGCTGGCTTTGTGATCAATTCGGTGTTTATTAAATCGCGAGGTGATTCATGCCGGGTTGGAAAAAAAAAAAACTGGAGCCCACATTAGCTCAAAGTCAAAATGAGAGATGCTCTGTTGCATCTCAAATCAGTCAATAATAAATGCTGAAATCCAGTGGAGTGGCTGATTTTGGCGGAAGATGAAGGATTTAATTTCCCACGGGCCACGTGTTCACATATTGTGTTTCATATTCAGGCTCTGCAGTTATATCTAATATCAGGTTATATCATAGGAGATATTAACCAGTGGCACTGGTTAAATTGGGTCACTGGTTTATTCACCTGTCCTGTGTTAGACTTTAGGTTTTCTTTCTTCCTGGCATCCCATATCATTTTTACTTTCAATCTTTTAAATCATTTGTTCGTTTAAATATCTGCATTTCATCACCTCGAAGAAATATGAAACCAAAACAGTCCACTTCCTGATGTGAAGCCAAAATCTGTGCAGTCGTGTCTGAGGGTGAGGCTACTTCCTGGTTCATCCAAAAAAGGGCAAAGAGGCGGAGCACAGGTGGAGCTGGGGGTGGGGCCCATGGTGCTGTCACAGCATCCACAGAACATGGCAGGTCGGCCCAGGTGTCACTCAAGAGGCCACGCCCTTAATTATGCACAATTCCAAACCCTAAAACCATAAAAAGAAGCCCATGGTCCACTTATTGAGACCAAAATTGAGTTTAAACATTTTAACATGGGACTCTATGGGGATTGGCTCGCTTTTGGAGCCAACCTCATGTGGCCACCCTGTGAACTGCAAGTTTTGCCACTCCCATATTGGCCTCATCAGAGGTCGCCACCTCAGTGGGGTGGAGTGTCTCTGAGGCCACGCCTACACACGAGCCCAACCAATCATAACTCAACAACAAGTACTTCAACATCAAATATGACAGAAAGTATCTCAGTGCTAAATCAGGGCTCATTTGACCTTTACTGTGACCACCCACGAAGGGGACAGCCGGGATGTTTTGGCTTCACTTTTGCTGAGCCATCGCATCGTCCATCTTTATGCACTATGCAGTCAGTGGTGGCACTTCTGGAAGCCTGAGTGGAACTCTTGTTATTTATACACACATCTCCATAATATCTGATACTGTATCATCACTCATCGTTGCCTTATGAACAGGAAAGCAATTGACCAAAACACAAATGTCAACAACTCGCTCATTCCCACCAGCATCCATTTGTAAAGTTGTAAAAATCGATCCAGCGCGTCGCCACAGTGACTCATTCTAATTTGGAGGATTGTGGCCCCGACGCTTCGGTCTCTCCCAGCTTGGCTGTTCCCGTTGGCAGGTCGGCCATTTCTATTTCCTGTTGGCTGGAGCTGACACATGGTCAATGCAGAGCAGCTGCACATTGTCTGGTGCAAATCTCTGGGCAGCCATCTGATGCCTGACACCCCTGGGAGATCATTTGCATCTACTGAGAGAATATATTGTGTAATGATCATCGTCTCAACGTAATTTGATTGTGTAAAACGGCAGAGACGGATGCGATCCCTTTTGATTTGGCAGTTTGAGATGTATTTGCGCGGTGTAAACAAAGACACATACTCGGTTTGTTTATTTATTCTGAATTATTTTGATTTTTACCAGTCAGTAAAAGTTCCATAGCTACTGCCGCTCTGTGGTAATGGTTCACTTGTTGCTATCTTGCCGGTGCCTAACTCCTCCTACTTCCTGGTTTGGTAAGTAGGAAGAGGCGGAGCACAAGTAGAGCTGGGGTGGGGCCCATGGTGCTGTCGCAGCATCCATAGAACATGGCAGGTCGGCCCAGGTGTCACTCAAGAGGCCACGCCCCTTACTTATGCACAATTTCAAACCTCAATAAAATGAAATATTGCATGAAGTTCACCCCCCTGTACAGTCGTCATGGGAACAAATGTGACAGATTGATACCAAAACAATAGTCTGTAGCAGAATTTAAACATGTTTCATTCACCTCTAAAGTTGACTTTTAACATGGGAGTCTATGGGGATTGGCTCACCTTTGGAGACAGCCTCTAGTGGCCACCCTGGGGGTTGCAGCTTAGGAAGAACACACTGGAGCGATCATACATCCCATCTAACCTGGGAACATCTCACATGTATTTTATGTTCATTTATATACACTCACTTTGGGGGGGAAAAAGGAAATTAATCGTTGCCAAAATTGTCAATTGCGCTAACTGCATTTCAAAATACCTTTTAATGCTCGCAACATCGAAAAGAGGACAATCCTGCTGAATCATTGCTAATCAAATCAAAACCAAATATAGAAATCCAAATACAACGTATCTACGGATTTTATTTTCCCCTCGTGTCGGTTTTACAACAACAGCCTCTGGGCCCAAACTCACCTGAGTTCGGAACGGGGGTCAAACACAAGCTTTCTTCCGTCTGCTGCTGCTGCAGGCTCCGCCCACTCTGCCGTCTTTGAGCCCCGAGCCCAGTGATAGCAGCCGACCAACTTTTCAAACTCCACTGTGGCTGAAATACCTGGCGTGTGCACGGTGGCCCCTCCGGGCCTCCGCTGACAAAACTCCCCTCTTCCCGGAGCTTCAGATTCTCCAGGAGACGGCGATGCCTTGCTCAAAGGTTGTGGAGGAAAGAATAGATGAGCGATAGATGTGTGATCACCACCTTTCCTTCTTCTTTGCAGGTCAGCAGCTGGATAAAGAACCTGAACCATCCCCCTGAGCCACCGCACCAACCCCCCCCCCCCCCCCCCCCCCCCCCCCCCCCCCCCCCCCCCCCCCCCCCCCGCCGCCGCCGCCCCCCACTTCCTCCACCTTCCAGTAAGTTTTTGCTTTTTTCTATATATTTGGCCCAGACTGAAAAGTGCTGAGTCACTGTTGTACGGTGAGCTGGAGCATAAACCAAGTGGGCTGTCGAGGCATCTGCTCACATAAAGTGGAAAGGCATCAGATATTTCAGCAGCCCACTAAGCAGCTGGTCGCCATGGCGGCTCAAACTATATCGTTCCATGCCGAGTTCAAAGGTGCAGTGTGTAAGATTTGGTGACATCTGGTGGTGAAGTTGCATGTTGTAGCCATCACCTCTGCCTCACCCCGCTGAACAGAGAGGAGAATCTGTGGTAGCTCTCTGTTGTCATTAAAGCTCAAAAGATGTTGAGTAGGTCCATTCTAAAGTAAAAACATGGCGGCCTCCATACGGACGACCCCCTCCTGGTGTAAATGCACATTAAAGGTGCAGTGTTTAAGATCTGGTGACATCTACTGGTGAATATTACATATTGTATCTGGCACCTCACCCCTCCCATATGATCATGCAGCAGAACGTATGGAAAAACATGGTGGCCCCCATCGGATGGACCTGCTCCAGGTGTAAATATACGTTAAAGGGCTCATTTGACATACATTGGGGTGATTACATTTGTAAAAATGTCTAATTGTTTTTTATAAATCAAGGGAATCTTACACACTGCCCCTTTAAAGTGCTGATTTAAGGTTAATGTAAAAGACAAGTCGTACAGTGTGGTTATTATACATTGGTAAAAATTCCATTTCTCTCGATAGAAGTGACAACAATTGACCGAAATCGTACACAATGCACCTTTAAATACATCTCTCATTAGATCAAGAGGACAATGACGACTTCATCGGGGCTTTAAACCTGAACAATGCATGCACCCGTTCACCCGAGTCACATTCTATAATCCGCGCCGCGCCGACCCTCCATCACCCGAGGGAGGACTGTGAACCCCCCCCCCCCCCCCCCCGCCTGAACCCCCCCCCCCCGACCCTGAAGGGCACCTGTATAATGCCTGTGGAGTGAGGGGGCCCCGGTTATCGTCTCCCGACGACCTTGGTCGCCATGGCAACTGCGCCGGGGCGCAGCGGCCCGCTCGACTCCATCAGCATCTTCGCCACTGTCCCTCCGACGGACGGGGAGCGATCGCCTTCGGGGTTTCGCTCGCTCGCGACCTGCGGAAACGCTGCCTAATACAAAGCGAGGACCCGCCGAGGCCGACGTCCCCTCGGGACTGAGTCTGAGTAGCGAGCCGGAAGTGCGGCCCTCAGTCATGAGACTCATTTATCGGCAGCGCGACGGCCGCGATTGCCGCGGCGCCACGCGGAGTCGCAGACGTGCGTATCTTTCATGAGCGACTCCGCAACTGCGATTTCACCCGAAACGTCTGTGGTGGCGAGGTGCCTCCTCAGCCGGCGGACGCGTAGAGCGGCTTTGAAGCCGGGCAGCTGTCTGCTCGCCCCACACCCTTTGTAGTGTTCTCTCTCTCTCTCTCTCTCTCTCTCTCTCTCTCTCTCTCTCTCTCTCTCTCTCTCTCTCTCAAAAAAAAGAAAGAAAAAGAAAACCTGTGGTCTGTTTCAGCAGTCAAGGTCTTTTCATGGCGCCTCCCAGCTCCTCTGTGTGTGCTCCGTGGAAACGAGGTGACATAACGCCAGTTGCAAAGTCGTAAACAGCGAGCGAGGAGAGGCGAACATGCAAATAGATAAATAAGCGAGTTCGGAAAAAAAAAAAAAATGAGGCCGGTTCCCACAGTGACTTAATGTGTGTCATTTCACTTTCTTTAAGTTTGCCAGCAATTGCTCCTCCCACAGAGAGGGAACACGCAAATCAGCTCAATGAAGGACATGTCAACGCACGCATAAGCAGAATGTGAAAGCAGAAGTTCCATTCATTAAAGGTACGATGTGTAAGATTTTGATCAACTTTTGGTCATAAAAAAAAAAATTACAAAACAATGACATTCTGACATTTTCATAATCACCTAAGTGTATTTTTGTCTCCATTGCCCTTAAATGAGCCCATTAATGTATATTTACACGAGGAGCGGGTCCTTCCTCCGGGGGCCGCCATGTTTTTTCAGTAGTAAAAGTGGCTAAACATCTTTTGAGTTTTAATGACAGCTGAAGTCGACCGTAGCTTCGCCTGCATGTTCAGGAGGGTGAAGGTGAGGTGATGGATTCAACGAGCAACTTCACCTCTAGAGGTCCCCAAATCTCACACGCTGCACCTTTGAATTCCCAGACCCGTCCCTCTATCCAGATTCAAGGTCCTTCTTTGACCAATGACCGCGCCCCTCACCCAGGCATCATGCAAATCCATCGAGTCCTTTCCTGTGAGATCTCACCACCGGGTGCAAACAACCTCCTCCAGCCGCGATAATGAACACGCTCACTTCCAGTTTCACCCTTTCAGCTCCACGTCGAGGTAAACGCACCCTGTACTTCCACCTGCCAGTATCGCAGAGGAGCGGCGCCCCTGCTGTCAAACAATCTTTTCATCATCACCGCAGGAGGTTCCTCAAGGACACCTCCATCCACGCGCTCTTCAGCGCCGGATACATTTAGTTCCACCTTCACTTCCAGCGCTTATTGACGAACCGCCTTCCATCGCAGAGAACACAGGAATGTTTGATCCGTTCGGGCATCAACAGGTTAATTTAAGGCGAATGTTCCGCACCTGGTTTTGCCCTCGAGCATGAAAAGTGCAGTGTGGGATATTTTGGTCATTTTTTTTCTCCTCTAGAAATTTTACAGAACAATTGCATACTGACATTTTTATGAATTTCTAATCATACGAATGGTTTTTTTTCCCCCCATGATCCTAAAATGAGCCCATTATCGTATAATTGTATTTTCTCAGTTGTTAATGTGGACCCACTAAACATCTTTTGAGTTTCAATGTCAACTGGAGTCTACCATAGCTTCTCCTGCATGCTCAGGTGGGGTGAGGGTGAGGTGATGACGCCACTTCCCCACTCGATGTCACCAAATCGTACACACTGCACCTTTAAGCCAAGGCACGAGGACGGCTCCCAAACCCAGACGCGTCGCACCCAAGCAAGTCAAGGTCGACCCATGATTGTATTGCGGCCGCTTGCCCGTCCGCTTCCGCCCGAGTCAGCAGCCTCCTCCGTGGAACCGAGCCCCTCGATCCTCTCCCCTTCCCCTCCGGTCCGTGTTCCACTTTCACGCCGTATGACAGTGGTAACAACCACTTATCCTCTCCCAAAGTCAGAGACGTCATGAGTCAGCAGACCAATGTCACTGCGGGGGACACGTTGCGATGCAACGGGAGCGGGCTAGGTGTTTTTTAAGCATGACGATCTATACAAGGGCAACCTGCGGGGGAAGGAAACTGTAGGCTAAGCATGTCAATATGTGTCACGTGGGCAGCGCCGCGTTTGGCCGCTGCTGACAATGAGGGTTTCTGCATCCTTTATTCCCGTGACCCTGTCAGGGCACCGAGTGACATCATTATCGATGAGAGGCGCCGGAGGCTGATGCGCCGCTTGGGATGTCATTTCATATATAATGAGATGATGTGGCCTGTTTGTTTGTTTATTTATTTATTCATCTGTTTCATTATCTATTCAGATGGATGGAGCGATAGATGATGGATGGATGGATGGATGGATGGAAGACATGGATGGATGGATGGATGGATGGATGGATGGATGGATGGATGGATGGATGGATGATGAATGGATGGGTGGATGGATGGATGGAAAATGGATGGATGGATGGAAGACATGGAAGGATGGGTGGATGGATGCTGGATGGAGGGATGATAGATGGGTGGATGGACAGATATATAGATGGATGGATTGACAAATGGATAATGGATGAATGGATGATAGATGGATGATAGATGGACGATAGATCAATGGACAGATGGGCGGATAGACGGATGGATAGATATATGGATAATAGATGAATAGATGGATGATGGATGGGTGATGATATATGGATGGATTATATATAAATAGATGGATGGAAAGATAGATTATGGATGTATGGCTTGATGGATATAGATAGATGGATGGATGGATGATAAATGGATGGATGATGATGGATGATCTCTGAATAGATGGATGGACAGATGGATGGACAGATGGATAGACATTCAGCAGGACACATTGCGATCATCTCTCTCTCACGCGCTCTCTCCCTCTCTCTCTCTCTCTCTCCCTCTCTCCCTGTCCCTCTTTCAATCTCTCTCTCTCACTCTCCCTCTTTCAATCTCTCTCTCACTCTCCCTCTTTCACTCCCTCTCTCACTCCCTCTCTCTCTCCATCTGCAGAACCAGCCATTGTTTCCATGACTCTTTGTTCTGTTCAAGATGGCGCCACATCATTTATCACATTAATGAATCATTTGCAGCCGTTTTCAGAGTTTGTGTTTGTGTGGCACATTCAAACCGGAGCCAAATAAAGCGGCTAATATATTCAAACACATTCTGGGCACCAGATATCTCACTGCTCCAGGGCTCTGGCACGCGACTTGGTATGGATCTACTTCTGACGGGATGCCCTTGTGTTCGAGTGTATGTGACTGTGTGTGTGTGTGTGTGTGTGTGTGTGTGTGTGTGAGCGTGTGAGTGGGCATGTGTGTGCAACAGTGGGCCAAAGTGAAGCCCAGAACAGAGAGAAACTTGGCTTGGGGGTTTTGTGCCCTGGTGTGTTGGACTCCAAGGTCTTCTCGGAGCTTTTATCTGAGCAGATCAAAGCGAGTGCGGAGAGAGAGCTGTAGTTCTCCGAGCTGCCAGGGACGCTTGTAAATAAATACCATCTAGTTTATGACAATTACTGCCTGACTACCGCGATGTCTCATGTGGCGCTACCTTTAAGATGCGTCTGGACAAGTGCTCTCCACTTGACGACGAATGTCTGGAGATAATTAATGTTTGAACTCGTGCATCGTGGAGAGAGGTTGAAATGAAACCTGTCTTTTTAAGACAGTATAGTCATTTAAGGGAGCATTACGGACATTTCCATAAAGTGTATAAATAGCTGTACCTGGGGCTACCTGGGGTGGAGAGCACTTATATAAGTTGGCATTTTATAGTATTATAAATGGTTTCACAGCCAGGATAGATTTATGAGTGTCATTACATTTTAAATGTCCATTCAAATTGTAGTTTATCTATCTATTTTTTTATTTAATGTGTTTTTATATGATTTATGAATGTTATATATATATATCTTCTATCTTCTAGCCATCTATCGCACCATCCATAATTTATTATCTTAGATTTTCCTGGCACCAACACGAGCGACATTTTGCTGGTTTAGTTTCATTTCAACTGTTTTCAATTTTTCATGTACTTTTTAAATATATTTTGTGAAACGGGAGCACAGTTCAAAAATACATTACAGATTGAAAAGCTTATTATTAGTAGTAGTAGTAGTCGTCGTCATAGTAGTAGTAGTAGTATTGTTGTTGTTGTTATTGCTTTGTTTGAATTCATAGCCGCTTAGCTAGCTACAGATGCTACCAGCACTCCATTAAATAGGCTCAGAATCACTGATGTCATTTTCCTTAAATAGTGAGACGGGGGTCCAAACTTCTCACTCTTTTGTTGTAAGAATTGCCTTTGAACACTAGAATGTTGCATGAGGCACCTTTAACAAAGATATCTCCAACAGTGTGCTTTGCCTTTCATCACGTGCGAGCTTCAGAATGATGAGGTTTCGAGGCTAATTCGATGCCGTAAAAACGTCAAAGATCCGCAATTTTTCAGTGTTACATGAGTGCGATTTTTAACAAAGTGGCCAAAGTGCTTTTCATTACCCCAAATTACTGAGGCGCCGCCGCGATTATTCATAGGCCTCATCATCATCATCATCATCGCCATCATCGTTGTAAAACTTTACATAGTGCTTCACAGTACAGGAGGAGCCGAAATGTGCACTAATGGAAAACATAAAAATACACTTACCGCTCTTCATATCAGTTATGCTGGAAATGATCGTCACCAGCAGGTAGAGTGTTTCCATTGTGAGGAGAGGGGAGAATGGCGTCATGACTCTTACGGCATCATGCGGTTATCTTTAGTCCGAAGCCGCGATGAAGAACGATGAAGCATCAACATAGCCATTAAAGGAAAACTTCGGTCCAAATTAAGCCCCTTTAGCCACGTGAGATTGAACAACAGCTGTTAAAAACCGGGCGTTCGAATCCTGCAGCGTGTTCTGATCATCCGCCGCACGCACACATACACATGTTGGTCGACGTGCTCCTCAGCTCCGCCAAGGGCCTGCAGCCCCGTTAAATTCAATCAAGCTGCACCAACACGCACTGATATTGCTGCCTTAAACATGCCCGGTGCTTTTCCATCAACATTCACGAGCCGCTCTCCGGGAAACTGCTGAGGTCGTCAAAAAACTCCCTGGCAGTGTTATACATACGTAAAATAATACCTGCTCAGCCCCTTCGCTGAAATATTATGGAGGGTGTTTGGCTGTTGTCCAATACGTCCACCATGTTTTATAGAAGAACACCTCTTAGTTTTTAGTGTAATGTAACCAACCAAACAATCGCAATCAAACAGACCAACGAAATACATGTAACGAAGCAACCGATCAAAGCTGACCAATCAACCATCCAATCTAATCTAATTGTATCCAGTGTACCAAACACAATGATCCCACCATTAACAACCAATCACTTCTCACAACCAGTCAGATTCATCCAACTATTCACACCCAATCACTTCTCACAAACAACCAATCCCATCCATTCTCCTATTCAAAACCATTTCATTATTACAACGATCCAACCAATGGCAACTCGCCACACAATCAAATCCATCCAACCATTCATAACCAATCAACTCTCACAACCAACCCATCACAACCACTCTCCCATTCAACAGCAATAGAGTATTATAGCAATCCAACCAATCACATTTTGTTGACCAATCAAATCCATCCAGCCATTCTTAATGAATCAGTTCTTTCAACAATCTCATCAACCAATCATAACTATCTCACAATTTGCAACCAATCCATTCCCACAACCAACAAACCAATCAAATCCACCCAACCATTCTCAGCTAATCAGTTCTTATTATCAACCAACCAATCATAACCATCCCCCCCATTCACAACCAACCAACCACAATTTACCAATCAAACAAATCCATCCAACCATTTACTATCAATCAATTCTCACAACCAACCAATCATAACCATTGATAACCAATCAGCCAAACACAACTAACCAACCAATCACAATCATACAATTCACAATTCATTCTCAGAGTCAACCAAACACAACCCTCCCGCAACAACAAGCCAACAAGTGGACTAACCAATGAGCATGGATGGCACTTTGCTGAGAGGATTCATCATTCAAAAACCTTCTCCTCATGAAACCACATTCACATTCACATTCCCTCAATCCAGATTTGAGTTGTGATCTGCACCAAATTACAAACGCTTAACATGACGGACATTTTTATGAAGACCAATGAATCATTCATTTTTGAAATGACGTCGGTAAGAGTAAATTAAAACCAAGAGCCTTATCACAGGCTCATACCAAGTTTTGTGGATATTCGTTCTGTTGAGTTTTTTCGATCTCACAAACAATAAAGTAGAAAACTAGATGGGGTCATATTGTGCTATTCTGTTTGTACATATATATGTTTGTGTCTAATGTGATGCGATGGGTTACATGCAGCAGGTACCACATGTCATATCAGTTGTGGCTTTGTCATTCGCCATCACTCTCCTACAAGTTTTATGAGGGCCCATAATGTATTTATCACCTTGGACTGGAGAGGAGTTTTACTGCTGTGTCCTGTCGGACATGTTAAAGTGCCGGCGACCACGCGCACGCTCGAACCCGCGGACCTTGATGTGCCAACGTTTAAGAGGATACGTGACGCCGGCAGAATACCAATGATATAAGGAATGTTAAATGACACTCATAAAGGGCCCGTAACCATCTCTGAATGTGATCATGTTCCAGGGGGCAGTCAGCTCAAATTTCTTATTTCCAGAAATCCTCTTGCCTCAGCTTTTATTTGATTCATGTCAGCCAGACCTTTACCTCGACGGTGATCGGAGGTGTCGGCGGGTGATTTAGGAACATGGCGTCCGGGCAGGTACGGTACAGTGCTGTGCCATGACAGCTGGGAAACAGGGAAAGTGATGTGGCACCAGTCAGAGTCATGTTAAAATAGAGCCTCGCTGTGATTGGGGCACCATCGCCCCGACATTACCGCGCGACACGGCCTCCGACGTTTTAGTCTTCCATCGTTTAGTAAAGATTTGGTGACCTCTAGCGGTGAAGTTGCATGTTGTATCCATCACCTCACCGTCACCCCTCTGAGCATGCAGGAGAACCTGTGGTAGACCTCCAGCTGTCATTAAAAAAGAGGTTTAGTACGTCCACTCTGGGCAACTGTAAAAACATGGCGGCCTCCGTAGAGAGGACCCCCTCCTCATGTAAATACATATTAAAGGGCTCATTTAAGGGTGTAATGGGGAAAAATAAAACATTGAGGAGATTATAGATTCATGAAAATGTCAGTATGTCTCTGTTTTGTAATGTTTTTTCAAGTGACAAAAGTGACCAAAATCTTCCGCACTGCACCTTTAAGCCTGAGAACTCCCGGCGTGGCTTTCCAAAGTAATAAGACACCCGCCTAATGACATGCTGGCAGGCCATGCCATCGATTTCATGTTGTGTTGAAATGGTGCCATTTTTCAGTTTTAACACACACACACACACTCACACACACACACACACACACACACGCACACACACACACACACACACACACACACACACACACACACACGCGCACACACTTGTTACGGCATGAAAAGCCTTGAACTCTCTTTGATATATGTAACGCTAAAAGCAGACTACGGCACTAAGTTGAAATTCACTCCTAACTCCCATAAAGTGGCAGGGAAGAGATGTGACAGTGGGCGCCGCCGCACAAAGCATGAAGTGAGAATGATGGAGGAGGTGAGCGCCAGTATCAAGGGTGGCTTTTGGTTGAGGAGGCGTTTGAACGCACACTGAATTTTAAAGATGGGAGCGGCTGGTCGCACTCTAAAGAAACATGAGAGGGACGCTCACTTCCCAACGCACCGACACCGCGCTTTATTAAAGGCAGAGTGTGTGAGATCCACCGCTGAAGTCGCATGTTGTGGCCCTTCACCTCACCCCTCCCATTCCAGCATGCAGGAGAAGCTACGGTGGCCCTCGATTGTCATTGAAGCTCAATAGGTGTTTATTATGTCCGCTCTGGGCTACTGTAAAAAAACATGGCGGCCTCCATAGGGAGGACCCGCCCCTCGTGTAAGTATACATGGGCTGTAAAAGGCAAGTCATACATTTAGGTGATACATTTGTAAAAAAAAAAAAAATGTCTGTATGTAATTGTTTTGCAATTCAGTTTCAATCCTATTTTGCTGCAAGTAGTTAAAGGTGCAGTGTGTTGGATTTTCGTCATTCTGGTCTCTTCTAAAAATCTAAAACAAACAATTACATACTGATAATTGTATGAATTTGTTATTCATTTATCTGTATATTTACGCGAGGAGCGGGTCCTCTCCACGGGGGCCACCATGTTTTTACAGTAGCCCAGAGTGGACATACTATACATCTTTTGAGGTTTAATGACAACTGAAGTCGACCACAGGTTCTCCTGCACTTTCAGAAGGGTGAGGGTGAGGTGACGGATACAACATGCAACCAAAATGTGGCATACATTGCCCATAGTTAATTACACATGCCACTTTTTATATTTTGCAATATATTCAGTGTGTTTACATTTTCACACGTATGTAAATGCAGAAACAATATGTATAGGTAAATTGAATACATGATAATCAAGTATGAAGACAGTTATTTGACCATATGTTGAGTTGTAATTACGGCCCCTTGAGAGCCACCATGATGCCGATGTGGCCCTTTGACACCCCTGCGCTATGTGATCCGATACTTTATATATTAGCATCAAAAAAGCATAAAAACTGACAAAGGCATTCGATTGAAACGGAAACTGAAGCCGCTCCGTCTTCCTTCATCCTGCCGGAAACAAAAATAAAAGATTCAAGATCCTCTAACGTCAGCGAGCAAATGTACCCCTTCTCGCGGCAACGTCAACGTTCCATTTCTACTCTCGTGCCGCGTGAGAGAATCCGGCGATTTGTCGGTGGGTGTTGTCGGCCGGAGAGAGCGATGGCATGATGGCGACGTGCGATGGAGCCACAGTGAAGGCAGCCAGCTTTTCCCCAGGACTTTTACTACATGTTGGATGAGTCAGCAGCGCATAAGTTATGAGGCGGTGCCAGGAGTCAGTGCCAGAGCAGGAAGGAAGTGCCTCCGTCCAGCAGCACACAGAGTGACCGTGGAGTGAGGTAGAGGTCTGGGCGGTGGAAGGAGGTGAAGAACATCCAACTGTCCGGAGAGTAGAGCGTCCAAATGTCGCCAGAGGAACGTCCAACTGTGACGCCAGAGACGGAGGCTGGAGCCAATCACGGACGGACGCTATTGGATGAGGGGACCTCTCAATATCACCTTCTACGGACTCTACTTTTAATTCACATTCAACCGCGCAGACAGTGACATAAATGTGCCATTTAAGTGATTCATACGGATAATTGCATTTACGGCGTTACAGCCGCTGAATTAGATGATGAGGGTGTACCTATTAAAGTGGACACCGTGCGCCTCAGGATTCACTTTAATCTATTACTCAGTATAGTGGGTTTTGTTGGATTGTTTTGGGGTTGGTTAATTTTCTAGCATTTCATTTTCATTTTTAGATTCCTACAGAGATTTGAATTGAACTTGGAGAATGGGTAATGATAGAATTACTCTTTGGGGCAGACGCAAGATTTAATTTCATTGTTTATTTTTTCAGCCACTCTTTTATTTATCTTGTGATGAACAGCTTTTCAACATTTCACACATTTCTCAGAGATTCCAGGATACAAAACCAATTTTAAGAAAATATTTAAACACAGTAGATTTAGTGGTTCGATGTATACATTTTACTGGATAATGAAATATGCATTTTTTTTAATATTATTTAGTTATTGATAATCGTTATTATTCGCGTAAGATAATGTGAATATTCAAATGTATTCATAGATTAAATTACCCTGGAATTCATTATGTTTATGATGATATCACCGGTGGGTCATGTTGCACCACCATCTTTCTACAGTAGCCCAGAGCAGACAAACTAAACACCAGGTGAGTTTTAATGATAACTGAAAGTATAGTTTCCTTCCACATGTTGGAGTGAGTTGAAGGGTATTCAGCTGCAATATGCAACCTCACCACTAGAAGCCACTGACTCCAACGCACTTTGGCTTTGAAGGTCTTATGTGTAAAATTTGAAATAATAAGATTATTACTATCATTATCATCATTATTATTATTATTATTAGTAGTAGTAGTAGTAGTAGTAGTAGTAGTTGTAGTAGTAGTATTACTCTTACTACTATTGATGCTGCTATTGTCACTGTTTCCATCATCTAATGTGTGCAATGTCAGATATCACTAAATCCTTCACACTGGACCTTTAAATGTGGTTTCAAAGGGAATTCCGGCATCCATGGTGAAGCATTCACAGGGGTGTATTTAACAATCGTTGTATGGGGGATTTGTGGAAGCTGGTATTCAGCTGCCACAAATCCTCGTCTCTCGTTCAGTCACGTGACCTCACGGTAAAAACTCTGGCAACGTGCGAAACCTGTTCATTTCCTTTGTCGCTGACTTGGAAGTTTAGATATTTTTAACGTATAAACACAAAACCTGGAAGAAGGATGAGCCCGGTTGGCTCGATCCACTTTGTCATTTTATTGCTCTTTGTGTCTTGCGACTATTTCTTGGCCGGCACCGGTGATGTCTTATCGGTTACCTGGCAACAGCTCCTGGCAATGAACCTAATGCACTATTGTCTCAACACTTTTCTTACGAATTAAACAGAAAAAAAAAAAAAAATGTTACGTGTTAATTATTGGGCTTCACAGACGCTGGCAGGTGGAATGTGCTGCACAGCACCAGACGAACCATTTCCAGCCTTTGTGCGCAGATAAGTGAAGCGACCGTGTTGATTTGCCAAGTGGTGTCTTCTCATCCTTCTCCAGCGAGAAGACGGGTAATCGTCCGTCCGTCCATTATCTGAACCGCTTGTTCTTCGAAGGTCACGACAGGCTTAGCCGAGCCCTGCTGCGATTGGACGGGAGGCGAAGTAAACTTTGGACGTCTTCCCATGATATGGCACGGGCCGACTTCTAAAGACGAACACGGTCGGCCATTAAGGGTCATGTAGCTGGAGGTAACGTGGAACTCGGGCTTCAAGGTCTGATCCTGGGGGAAGAGACACTGAGTCCAATACACATCCACCCACCAGTGCAGTGTCAATGTGACGGGTTATAAATATCATTAAAGGTGCAGTGTGTGAGATTTGGTGGCCTCTAGAGGTGAAGTTGCGTGTTGTATCCATCACCTCTCCCTCGCCCCTCTGAACACGCAGGAGAACCAGTGGTCGACCTCAGGTGTCACTAAAACTCACGACATGTTTAGTCCGTCCACTTTTACAACTGTAACAACATGGCCGCCCCCGTAGAGAGGACCCGCTTCCCATGTAAATATACATTAATGGGCTCATTTTTCTTTGCTGGTTTTCAAGTCGCTTAATGAAAAAGGGCCAAGGAATCTACCGGACATGACTCAGCAGTACGTACCCCTCAGTTCTCTCAGACCACCACAGAAGTATCTGTGAGAAAAACCCCTCCGTCGGTCCTGAACAGGGCGAAGCAGCACTCAGCTCCTCGGGCGAGTTCTTCTCTGGAACACAATTTCCACAGGGCATCAAAAATGCTCCGACCGTTTCCTGTTTGAAGTCCAGACATAAGACCAAACCTTTGTCAGATGCCTTCTGCCAACTCGCTCTGCTTCCTTTGAGCGTTATTACTCACTGTGGTCGACTAATGATTTTTATTATTCAATTTTTATTCGATGCTTTTATCTTTTACTGTCTTTATGCCTTCATCTTCTCATGCTTTTATTTCCTATCATTTACTGCTTTTATGATCATGTTCCGACCCTTGCGTTTATTAGTCAAAACTAAAACAAAGAGACTCATTTGAAGTTGTTGTTTTTTATAGGTCATCATGATCCTACTGGTCCCGCCCACTTGAGATCAAATTTGGGCCAACTGCGACCCATGGTCTATTCTTTTATATTGTCGTTCAGCCAATTCTAAAGATATAATGGAATGTGGCCCACACATGAAACTTGACTGAATTGTACTTATTAGTTTTAACACAAGGTGGAGCTACTGCTTCAGTGAAGACAGATTTTGGCAACTTACACCCGCAAAGCTCAGTTCCAGACCCGACCCTTCAATGTCAGACACACAACCCAATTTAATTGAGGGGCGTGGCCTCTTGACTGGCACCTGCCACAATCTGTGAACACTGCAACAGCAACATGGGCCCGCCCCCAGCTCTACCTGCCCTCCGCCTCTTTGCCCATGTTTGGATGAACCAGGAAGTAGGAGGAGTCAGGCATTGGCAAGTTGGCGACTCATTACCAAACCTTGGGGTGACGTCACGGACGCTTCCTCCGTCGTCATATACAGTCAATGGGTGAAATGCGCAACATGCAAACTCCACCACTAGATGTCGCTGCACCCATGCACCTTCAGCCAGGCTCCCATTGGCCCTGTCCGTTTAAAAGACGTTCAACATAATCCACTGGATCCCCAGTGGCATGTGATATCCGCACGTAGCATCCGGATGCTAAGTCATGCTAACACCGTGGGCTTGTGGTGTAATTGCATGGCTGGTTGGAGGCTCCGCAGGCTGCGTACACTTTCACAGAGCCAATCAGTGAGCGTGTCACGCTTCCTCTCATCGTCATGTAAGCAACATCATTACTGCGACGGTTCAGGTTTCGCACCTGAAACACATCATTTCGTTATTAATATCTCTCTGCGTGTGTGTAAACAAGCCATCGCTTGTGCGTTGCCGTTTTGGTTGCGTTCTAATATTGGACACGCTTATGAGGATAATTGTGTATGAATTGAATCATCTCATTGCCAGTGGAAAACTGTAATTACAGATTCATCGGCATGTGACTGTGAATATGAACTCCCTCCACATAGTAATTTCCTGCGTTGGCTAATAAGCAACACGCTGTAATTCACTGGAATCCGCCAATTTACACGCGTGTGCTGGCTCCCGTTCACGCGTGTTCCCGGGTATTCTGCAGTTTCCTCTTCTGCAGCCGTCGTTATGACCCCGCCCACACCCGCCGGCTTTTATGTGCTGCAGCAGAGCATAATTTACTCCCTGCGCTCACCTCATTGTGCGGACAGTCCAGTAAAGCACGTCAATATACAGATTAAAGGCGGTTATAAAAAGCCTGAATGGAATCTGTTGACACTTCCTGTTCTTCGGGGTTTGTTTTGTTTTCTGAAACTTCAATCGCAGCATACGTAAGTCTAATTTAGAGATGAAGTTGAATACGGTCGCGGTGCTTGTGGACGATTGAGTGCAGCTTGTTGCTCTTAAGTAACATATATGTGTGAGGTCAATGATGCATCATCAGCTTCCACTGTTTGACCAAGGTGACATTCATCGACTGTCCACTACACACACACACACACACACACACACACACACACGCACACGTTTTACCTTCTATCTCAGTGAGATTTGTTGACATAATGCATTCCCTAACCCCTAAACTTAACCCTAATCATTCCAGCTAATTGAGTAAACCTACCCTTAACCTGATCCCAATCCTAAAACCAAGTCTTCAATCACTTGAGCTCATTACAGAAGTCAGAATGTCCTCACTCTCCAAAAATGTCCTCACTGGTCTGTGGGGTATTTTTTTTACTCAAGTTGGTCCTCACAAAGCTATAAATACAAGAATACAGACACAAACAGGTTTTTATGCCTTGAGAGGACACTTTGTTTAACCACGCCTCAAGGTCTTTTTGCTCAATTCCAATTTTTTATATTCTTACAATAAAATGTAATGAATACAATTTGAAATCAATCTGTTACAAAGGTTATTATTTGCAGATGTCCTCTGTTTTATTCAATTTTCAAAGTTTCTAATTGATATGAATTATTTGAAGAAAATTGCATGTAAGAGATAAACCAAGGAGTATCAGTGCTGAGGATGAGGGGAGACATCAGAGAGGAGGAAGATATTTTTTTCCTTTACTTTTATATGAGAAAAAAAGTTTTTAAAAAATGGGAGCATTTTTTGTCATCTCAGTTTTCTAAGAGAAATGTGGAGACCATCAAAAGATCTACTTTCATCTTGAAGTGCCAAGTTTGCTATACTAGTCCTGAAATGCACAATGTCAACTTTTTTCCTTGAAGTGCTCGATAAGAAAATAAATACGTCCACATTGTTGTTTTCATCACTACACAATAAGTCCACTACATTTAAAATCATAACCTCTGGCTTTAACATGCAACTTCATAAAATATGCCACTGAATCCTTCACACTGTGCCTTTAAGAAAAGTCTGTGACTGTGTGAACGCATCCCGGTCCCCACAACACGAGTATAACCTAGACTACACACACACATACACACACACACACACACAGACACACACACACACACACACACACACGCACACACACACACTCACCTAACACCACCTCTTGCATAACGTGTTAGGTAACAGTCAGTGCCATGCTTATACTTATTTATTTATTTATTTCCCATCTCAGTCGCTGCTGCACCTCCTAATGTGCATGAATACATGTAATGGCTCCTTTGTACAAGCGACTGCAGCACGCAATTATCTGGACTTCACCTCTTACAAATTACAGGCCTGACCGATGTGCAGGCGTCGGATGCTGCAGGGTTCAGTGGAGATGCATGTTTTTTTCTCTCCTTCTCTCTCCATTAGCAGAGAATCACTCCGGCAGAGCGTGATGGCATCGCCGCGTGGAGGAGAAGGGGAAAAAAAGAAAAAAAGACAAGTTGAATGCAACAAACTATGACCCCCCCCCCCGCCCCCACCTTCCTCGACTAGAACTGTGTATGATAAAAACAAATAAATAAATAAAAGCTGCACACACGGGATGTTGTTTGTAGCTCCATCATGTGTCGTCATGCAGAAAGCAAAGTGCTGAACATGATGTGCGAGCGACCACAGGAACAATCCGAATGGCTCTTTACATGGGTGTACGCGTGCATGTATGTCTTCGAGGTGGGATTCTGTTTAAAGGTGCAGTGTGTGAGATTTGGTGTCATCCGGAGGTGAAGTTGCACGTTGTTACCTGAGCATGCAGGAGAGCCTATGGTGCAGTTGTCATAGATTTGAAAACTCAATAGATGTTTATTGTGTCCACTTTTACCACGTATCACATGTAAAAACATGGCGGCCCCCCATAAAGAGGACCCCCCCCCCCCTCCTCAGGTAAATATACGGTACATTCAAGGGTAATGGAAAAAAAAAACATTTAGGTGAATATAAACGTATGATCATGTCAGTATGTAATTGTTGTACGTATGTATGTAATATTTTTTTTTACAAATATCTTACACACTGCACCTTTGAACAGGCAGGGAGGGATTTTATTTGTTTGTTTTTTATGCTCTTGACTCTTTACCAAAGTATCTCATGTGGAAAGAGACGCAGATAAAAGCACTATCTCAGGATTTATATCTGGAGACCTTACAGGAAAAATGTGTGACTGGGATGAAATAGTTGTAAGACGAGGCCCAGCCTTTGTGTGGGAACTGGATGGGAGCTGCGCGAACAGCTCATTTCAGATCGTGCACAAATATGGGCATTTTGTAAAATCAGTGGAATCCTGCTCAGTGGTTTTTGGTTGACGGCCGACCTGAGAATTGGATTGTTGCGTCCATTGTTGTTGATTGTTAACGTGATGGCTGCCAGTTCTTTTTGATGTATTTGTACTAATGTGAGAAGAGAATGGCTGAGTGAGGGGGGGGCGGGGGGGGGAGGAGGAGGAGGAGGCATCAAAACAACTCGAGGAAAAACGGAAAAGAGAGTTCAAATACAGTTTGTCGCCTCCAGCCATTTTGTAATCAGCTGTGACTCTGGTTTGTACAATATCCTCAGGCCGAGCTTAATGAATGAAGATGGCCTCTGGGGATGTGTTGACGGGACCTGCCCCTGTTTGCTGAATCATCTGATGACAAATGGTCACGATGCTGTAAAGTCAATGTTTGTAGTTTGAGTTTACAGTTTCTCTTGGAAAGCTCAGTATTTGGCAGAATGTATTTTTCCCAACATGTAAGTGAAGACACGGACTAACTATTTGTATGTTGTAGTCGTAGTCCGGCCCCGGGCCCCAGTTTGCTCACCCCCCTACTCCTTTATGAGTGTTTATGGAACTTGGTGGACAAAAAATAAAAATAAAAACATGATGTAAACATCATTTACGATAAGATACCGTGGGCTGTAGTTTTGTTTTTCCTGTACGCAAAAGTACTTCCAGTGGTTTTTGCTCCTACCGCAGCAGGATTCCAGTAAAACACACCAAACAGGAATTCATGAAACATTCTAAAATAGCAAATGAATTCCCTATTCATTTGCTATTTCATCAGTGTGAGAAGGACTGTGTTGGGCGATGAATAACAGTATTATGCAGTAGAAGACTGTCGCTTTTAAGCCTGAACTCACTCACTAAACTTAACTCAACACTCGTGTTCACATGGTGGAATTATACATATTTGAGTGTCAACAATAGTTAGTAACTCAAACAAGCCTCTGCGCTCAGGTATCTTACCTCGGGTCCCTGCGAGGGATCATAGCTTCGCTGACAGGTTGGTCATTACACAGATGATGGCGTGTTTGTGTCCGTGTGCATGCCATGTTGGATGAGGTCATGGGATCATCCGGCCTCACATTTAACCCCGCGGGCCTCCGATGCTAATGCCGGCGGGTCGAGTTCCAGCTGTCTAAACATGATGTCACGCACCTGCGCTCGGGTGTCGATGCTCACGCGACACCGACTCCGCTCCGCCGAGGACTGTGACCCCCGTGTGAGGTCAGACGGGCTGTGAAGGGCAAAGTGGATTAAAGGTGCAGTGTGTAAGATGTCGGTCACTTTTGTCACTTCTAAAAAATATGACAATGTGACATTTTTCATGAGTTTATAACCACCTAAATAGTTCCCCCCCCCCCCCATTACCCTTAAATGAGCCCGTTAAAGTGTATTTACATGAGGAGCGGGATGATAACCAGGGATGTTGTGTTTTCACCCCATCTTTGTTTATCTAGTTTGTTTGTTAGAACTAGCGAAGTGATTACAGTGACAGTGTGGGTGGGGTTGCGGGTCGAAGCTCAGGTGTGGCTGGGGTTGGCCCATGGCGCGGTCCCAGAATCCGCAGAGCATGCTAGGTGCCACTGAAGAGGCCATGCCCTTTTATTAAATTTGGTTGTTGGTCCGATATGACGCGATGGGTCTGGCACTGAGCAGGTGTGTGTTGACAAAACCAGACCCGTGCAGGACTGTCTTCAATGAAGCAGTAGCTCCACCTAGTGTTAAAACTTAGAAGTACAGCATAGACAAGAGCAACTCCTCCCGGTTCATCCAAAAACGGCCAAAGAGGGCGGAGCACAGGTAATCACAGCATCCACAGGTGCCCCTCACGAGGCCACGCCCCCTTAATTGAAATGGGTTGTCGGGAAAAATCAGACCCGTGCCGGACTGTCTTCAAAGAAGCAGTATAGCTCCTCCAAGGGTTAAAGCTAAGAAGTACATTAGTATCGAGAGCAACTTTCATGTGTGGGCCGCATTCCAGTATATTTTCAAAATTTGCTGAGGGCCAATAAAAAATGCACGGCGGGCTGCAGTTGGCCCCCAGCACGCAATGCTGAAAAGTCTACTTTACGATTCATAACTTCCTGCATCAGCTAGGAGCAGTTGACCAATCACAGGAGACTGGGCCAGCTGTCCAATCAGAGCTCCCCTCTTCTGTGAGGGAGCTCTGCAGAGCGTTTCAGGGCGAGAGAGTTACAACAGGAGCTGGAGCTGTGGACAGCGTGAAGAAACGACAGCTTATTCTTAACATCCGCGGGAGTCAGCCTGCTCTAGTATGGTGAGAATGTATGACCTCATGAGTGTGGGCGTGGCCTAAGGAAGGATTCAGTGGACCTTGAATTCCAAATGCGCCAAATGGCAGAGTATCTCATTTATGTTTCTCCCGTTGAAACCAACATAAACCGGATACTACTGGGAATTTGAATTCAAGGCCCACCCCGACATGTGCTGTATCTGTCCTCGGGCCACGCCCACTTTATTTACTGTCCCGGTCAAACAGGAACACCGTCATTACTTCCTCCCTCCCTCCCTCCCTCCCTCCGCAGTGGCGAGCGGGGGCAGCGTGTGCAAAAGTTTCATATTCATGTGTTTGGCGAGCTCGGAGCTCGGAGGAACACGCCATATGCAGATGTTATCGCTCGGGTGGCGGGGACACGGAGTGAGTGGAATGGGTAATGTGCTCATTAGAACGCGGTTGGCGGAAATCTCATTAGTTTTGACCATTTCATAATTAGACGGGGGATTTATTATTAATCAGGCCATTAGGCATGGAAAGGCTCAGTCAGACGTGTTCCCTGCCCCTTCTCACTCTTAATCCCAGCGCTCTGGCTCACATGGGCATGATTGACACCGCCACAGGTGCCACTGTATGGATATGAGCCCTCACCTGCTCGACCTTGGCGCAAGCGGAATACTAAAAGGACGCGGGGCCATGCACGGAAACCCAACTTCCTGTGCGGCGGCGGCGGCGGCGGCGGGGCGACGATGGTGACTGTCACTGTATTTTTAAACACACTCAAAAAAAAACAAAAAGTTTTAAAAAAAACCCACACCACCATTTTTGATCTCGGGTGCTGGTGTTTACCCAGAATGCCGTGCTGCGGGTTATCCAGTTACACCACGTTATGGTTTAATCCTCCTCAGCTGTCAGACCCAGAATCTGTGCCAACGTCCACTCCGCCACCCCACCCCCCCCCCCCCCCCCCCGACCTCTGTCTTTTGTTTTCATCTCTGACCCTGATTAAACCGCACTGACCTTTAAAGCACCGAGCGGAAAGAGCTCAGGGTCGTCTCGATTTGTCCGTCTCGTGCTCGGAGGCTCGGAAATATAACTCTGTCACTTCCTCAGGCTCTTATCTAAAGGTGCAGTGTGTAAGGGTTGGTGACCTCTAGAGGTGAAGTTGCATGTTGTTTCCGTCACCTCACCCTTCTGAACATGCAGGAGAACCTGTGGTCGACTTCAGTTGTTGTTCAAACTCAAAATTAACCTGTCCACTTTTTATACTGTAAAAACATGGCGGCCTCCATAGAGAGGACCCACTCCTCATGTAAATGTATATAAATGGGCTCATTCAAGGGTAATGGAGAAAAAATACAAATGGGTGATTATAAATTGATGAAAATATCAGTATGTAATTGTTTTGTGATATTTCTAAGTGACAAAAATGACAGATCTTACACACTGCACCTTTAAAGTCTTTTTATGTTCGTTTTTACAACTTAAAGCCGAGTAACCGATCGTATAACAGCGTTCCTACGCGACACAATTCAAGTGCATTAAAGATGTTAGAATTAAGACATTAAAATTACACGACCAAAGCACTTACAGTGCTTTATGGAGGCTGCAGATGTACTAAAATGAATATTTAAAGTTAAACAATGAGCGGATGTTAAAGTTATCTTCAAAATAATAAGACGCGAAGCAAGAGTAAAATCATATGCAATTGATTTAAAGCGCGAGTTGAACTCAGAGGGAGCCTGAATAAAACATTAACGATGTGGGGAGCTGTTGAATCCGTTGCTAAAACACTGTTTAAAGTACAGTGTGTGAGGTTCAGTCGCCTCTAGTGGTGATGTGATATATTGCAGCCTCATCTCAACCGTAGGAGAACCTGTGTAGCGGTTCACTCACCACCATTTTGCACCATGCCTAACTCCTCCTACTTCCTGTAGGAAGCACACCTGGGGTGTGTTAGCATGATTTAGCATCGGGATGCTAACCGTGGAGATCTGCCACAGAAGATCCAGTGGATTACGTTGTACGTGTTTTGAATAATGTTTAGAGCCAATGGTTTTCTATTTCCACGATGACAGAGTTGTTAAAGGTGCATTATTCCGGATGGAGTGACATCTGGTGGTGAAGTTGCGTGTTGCTAATTTCACCCATAATCCCAAAATAGATGTCACCCATAGGTTTGTGCAGAGTCCTCATGAGGCTCGACGTGGGTGGGTCACTCTTCACCATCTTGCCGATGCCTAATCCCTCCTACTTCCTGGTTCATCCAAAAACAGACAAAGAGGCGGAGCTTAAGTAGAGCTGGGGTGGGCCCACAATGTGACTGATAGACCATAACTGTCGTTTGTACCACGCTTTAAACATCAGGTATCATTCTTCTTTTCACATGGGACTGCATGGGGATTGACCCGCTTTCGGAGTCGGCCCCAAGAGGCCATCCAGTGAACTGCAAGTTTCTGTATTGGACTCATCCGTCAGTCCTGGAGGTTGTTGCTTATAGTTGCAACAGGGTGGCCTTGAAAGACAGGAAGTGCTTCTCATGTTGATATTAAGTGCTTATTCCTGGGGGGGGGGGGGGGGGGGGTTGTGAATGAAGAAAATAATAAATAAATAATGATGATGACTTCACAGAAACCTTACACACTAGACCTTTACAATCCTCATTGCTTTAGTTCAGGCGCGCCTCAACCTAACTGTTACATTTGCTAATCGCATCCGGCAGAATATAAAGTGAGGAGGTCTCTCTCACTCTCTCTCGTTCTCGCTCTCTCTCGCTCTCTCTCGCTCTCTCTCTATCTCTCTCTCTCTCTCACTCTCTCTCGTTCTCGCTCTCTCGCTCTCGCTCTCTCTCGCTCTCTCTCTCTCTCTCTCTATCTCTCTCTCTCTCTCTCTCGCTCTCTCGCTCTCGCTCTCGCTCTCTCTCTCTCTCTCGGCAACATACAAATTGTTAGTGTCACACATGGGCTTGATAAAATTTGCTCTGCATGAAAACAAGAAATGGTGCACGGAAACGGACCTGACTTATTTACAGTTGCACATCTCTCTCTCTCTCTCTCTCTCTCTCTCTCCCTCTCTCTCTCTGCAACGCCACGGTAGACTGAATTAATCACAGCTTCCTTCGGGGTGTTTACCTAAGTAAACAAGGGAGACGGCCCCTGATTTGCTGGCGTTAATCAGATGCGTCATCAGCCCAGTTTGGACAATAACGTCCTTATTGAAATTGTATTGAAAATTATGTATGTGTGTGTGACCAGACAGAATGGATCAGTGTGACTGTGCCTTTACCATGAATGGGGCCCTGTTCTGTGCCATTGTGGCTTATTTCTGCATCGAACACATGGTGGGTTTCAGCATAAATCAGCTGTGTGTGTGTGTGTGTGTGTGTGTGTGTGTGTGTGTGTGTGTGTGTGTGTGTGATTGCACGTTCTCATGGCTCCTCCTTTTCATTATAAAGGGAATTATTTTCAACATTAAAATCCCACTGGAAGAAGAACTCTTTTATTTCAGTTCCACTTTAAAGTGGCAGTAAAAACCGGATTGTAATCTGATTACGATCTCTGTGATACGTTAATCTCCCTGAACCCCATAGCTTTGCAAAGTTCTATTTTCCAGATTAACTCTTCACGAAATTTGCGGAATAATCAACAACCCATTTCCTTTTTCCCCATTTTTTTTTCCTTTTTGTCCTCCTCCTCCTTTTCACTTCAATTTCCACAAGTGTTTCCTGAGCCATGCTTATCACAGCGGGGGGGTCGTATACTGTGAGCACCACACTGAGCATAGCAATGAGAGGCATCATCATGACGGTTTACCCAGAATACAAACAAAACGCCATGCGCAGAGGGATTTCCTGAAAACTGTCACATCATATCTAGACTTCTCCTTGAAAATAAACATTCAACCTTTCCTGCCCGCGCTGCATTGCATCAGATATGTAATATGAGGCATAGTATGTATTGCAGAGGAGTCATGGCCGCCCGTGTGTGTGTGTGTGTGTGTGTGTGTGTGTGTGTGTGTGCAGTGGATACCTGCAGGTCTTTCAAATGTGCCGGATTTTTACATCTGGTTCCAAATCAGACCCTAACCTTTTAAAAAGAGCCACATTTCATGTAAATGTTAAAATATGCTCAAATGCTCAAATATTTATGCTTTTTAAAAGATGTTAAAGGAAATTCGGTTGAATACAGTCATTAGTGGAGAGCTGTTTTCAAAACAAACTATTAACCCCCCCCCCCCGAAAAAAAAAAGTATATATCATGCTCTTCCGACACCACTCCCTCCAGGGCTCTGCCCAGAAATTTGGAGGAGGATGGCGCTAGCTGTGCATTGTTGAGGGGAGGGGGGGGCGTGCGGGGGGGCGATTGCTTTCTGATGCATGCTCTCAGTTCGGAAAGTGGATGACCTCTAATTGACGCTAATCCAAAAGATTTAATTAGTATCGTGAATGATGTCATTTTATGATGATGATAATGTTGGGGATGATGATGATGATGATGATGATGATGATAGTGATGATGATGATGATGATAATGATAGTGATGATGATGTCATTTGGAGCCAAAGGTGATGCAAATGGAAATTAGAGGATGCAGCTCCTGTATTGAGGTCCAGCCAATGCCAATCTCAGCTGTCAATCAAATCTTCACACATTGTTGTTGTAGCAAACTAATATAAAATATAAATTAGTCAAGAAAAACATACATAAAGCTTTAACATCATCGTTGTGATAAGTGTGATCTGAAATGACCAAGGAACGGTGTCCCATTCATTAACATGGAGGAGGAGGCGGTCTAAAATCATTGCCATGGCCTGCCAGCAGGGGGCAGTCAAGCCGTTTTGGCTTAGGGAGCCTTTAACGTCATCCATCTTTAAATACACTCCATAGGTTTTATTCACGGACTTGTTTTTCATTTTTACCTTTGGAATAATTCAATACTCCTCTGACGGATCGCTTTAGAATCTTGGACTTAAAGCAACATGGCAACTGCATCGCCCAGAGATTATTCCAGGCACAGCTCATTTCCATCGATTTATTTATATTCTTAGCGCTTCAGTGGAGGACCCAAATGAAGTAAAGCTAAATTAGATGAAGAGCCATCAGTGGTTAAGCCCCCCTCATCACTTGATTGAGGAAACATAATCTGTGTAAGAGTTCCGTGGACCCTCCTCCTCCTCCTCTTCCTCCTCCTCCTCCTCCTACGGACTCATGCACACGTATACGTTCTGCACACAATGGACCACACACCCGCGCCCGC
>JAFBJT010094324.1:89808-106026 GCA_016785325.1 Chascanopsetta lugubris
TGCACACACCCTCCTCCCTTCATCTCTTCCATTCAAGATTCAGTGTATTGTCCACTGCTGTCCTTATTCATCTGGTCCAGGGAGAGCGGCACCTTTTACAAAAGTATGGAGTAAAAAAAAACAATGCGTCATATCAAACACTCCAGCCTCATTTGATATTCTTCTTTAAAAGAAAAGTGTCCGCTCAGCAGTCTTGTCAAACGAGCACAACAAGTATCAAAGCCACTCGTCGTGTAACAGGAGGGAGAACCTCACATGTGTTTAGCATTCCTGGAATCCGGGGCTGACTTCGGGGATTGCTGTGGAAGTTAAAAACGATTTGGTCCAAAGCAACAGAAGATTAGATTTCCCATTGATTGAATCGCTGAAATTGCAAGAAGTTGTGTGAGAGTGTGTGTGTGTGTGTGTGTGTGTGTGTGTGTGTGTGTAGAGTGAAGGTGAACGTCTGTCTGGCTGAATGAAATTCCATAAAGCATTTCACACGGTCTGACTCGCTCCCCTCGGGATTTCAATCAAAAGGTACCAGAGCAATTTGTCTGTTTCTCATTCGGCACATGGAAAGTTGAGTGGTTATTTATGGATCGTGCATTATAGCAAACTTCCCTCTTCCTTTCTTTCTTTCTGCAACACAGAAAGAGGCACAGCTGAACTCCATCAGTCACTGCCAGGCAAAACAAGGTTTGGGGCACCGGCGCCGGGGGGGGGGGGGGGGGGGGGGGGGGGGGGGAGTATATGCTGAGCTGTCAAGTGCATTTAATCCCATCAGTTCACCGTGAGAAGGCTCTTGAATGGCCTTCGCCTTCTGAGATTATGGGTCTGTAGTATTGTCCAAATCTCCATCATCCATAGTGGGTGTCAAACTCATTTTCACCGACGGGCACATCAGCATTGCGGTTGCCCTCAGGGGGCCGGTTTTAATTGTGGGACTAAATGTAATGATCACCGAACACATTGTAAAATAACTGTCTCATCCTTGATCATCATTGATTCAAGTTACAAATATTGTGCATGTACAAACATGTGAGAATGTAAACAGACTGAATATATTGCGACACGTAAAGAGTTTATGGGCAGTGTCGGCTTTAGACGTTTCCTCATGGACAAACGTATGCCTCTCGCGGGCGACATCAAATCATCTCGCGGGCCACATTCGGCCCGCAGGCCACGCGTTTGATACATGTGATCTATACCAAGGGTGTCGAACACAGTTGAGTTCAGGGGTTGAATCTCAAGTGACGTCCAAACAGCGCCTCCAAAGTACATTCTGAAAATCACTGTTTTTATCAAACATTATGAACAATCTTCTAATGTGCTTGGTTTGATTCCTTTCATTGAAAAATGGCCGTCAATCGTTTTGCTGTTGTTTTCACAAGTTGCTCTTTGATCTTGAGGCCGGGTTGGTCTGGTTTTGCACCTTCGACCTTCGACCCCCTGATCCTCACTTACATTCGCATTGAAGCCAACTGCCTTTCCAAGGAGCTGGTCTGGTCATTTACAGCATTCACTCGGAGAGCGTCATTACATCCATGTGCATTTGAATCATTTGAAGTCATTGTAATTAGCATCCCCTAAACAGTGCTGCATGCGCCTTGATTGTGATTGGCTGACCTGCTCGGTGGAGAGTCTCCACGTGCCTGGGTTTGGTCCGGCCAATCGTCACGGGAGATCCCCACAATCTGCACGTCTCTCTGCTCGGCAGCTTCGATTTCCCAGCCGTGCGTTGCAGCGCCACTGAGCTCATTAACTCGTGTTGCAGATCAACTAGAATACCGAGTTGCCATGTTTCACCTCAGGGGGTCGAGGTAATAGAGCAGCAAAATTAAAGGTATGGGGGGGGGGGTTTGTTTTTTTGTTTTCTTTGTTGTTTGTTGCTTGTTTTCCTGCTTGGATTCGAATGGTGGGTGGTGCTTTTGCCAGGGAATGAATGGTCCCATCCCCACCGTTCATCGAGCTTGGGATTGGACGTTGCCTCGGACTGATGACTCGTCGTTTTGCTGATTATGACACACACGTTTTATCTCGCTGGAGAGTTAACGATTACATTTCCCCCCTTACAAAACTATTCTTACGTCATTACCTCTCGTGCGATATGAACTCCTCTTTTTAATTCAGAAACGAGCTGCTCAATAGGGCTGCAGGTGCTGTGTGGACCTTTAAAGTCTCAGTCTCAGTTCCATCTGAGAAAAGCAAGTCGTTAGCGTATTGTAATTAAAAAAAATCTCCCCCGCAAATACTCAAAATCAAATACTCAGCGGCAGCTCATGTCAAGATTCACCCGCGTGTCTTTGCTGCTGTGACTGAAACGCAGCGATCCGGCTTCTCTAAAGATAGACCGGAGGAGTTCAGAGAAGAAAGGATGGGAGAACAACAGGAAGAGAAGAGTATCATTAGTTCTGCACACATAAGAATCCTTTGTGGGGGGCTTCTCTGTGCAAAGCGCGCACGTCGGGGGGCAGGAAGCTGCAGCGCCAGTGTTGCGCGATCAATAGCTGCGTTTGTAGTGGTGACGCAAAAACACGGCGAACGCTGTCGTAGATAATGTTGATTGAAAACACCGCACGCTGTCTCGTTCGAAAAGGGATCAAGAGAGTCAACAATTCAGAGTCTATTGAAGGCCAGGCGGGGGGGTGGGGGGGGGGCGGGGGGCCACAAAAACAAGCTCGTGGGGGGGGGGGGGGGGGGGGGGGGTCCACAAAAACAAGCTCGTCTAGTGCAGCTGAGGGTGATTTCAAATGACATAATGAAATTCGATTTGGTGCAAAGTGATTGACCAAGCAGTTGAGAAATACAGCAGCCTGGTGGTCTGTGGGGGGGGGGGAAGGGGGGGGATGAGAGCAATTATTGCCTTTGAACATTTCACGTCGCATGTTGTGACACTTAAGAGACCCCCGGCCTCAGCCCAGAGCCCGTGAAAAGGACCCGCCCACCTCAAACCATTAAAGCGCCACTGCGAGCGTCACACTCTGGCAAATGTCCCTTCATCACTCACATAATCCCGTGGTCGGTCTTTTGTCGGGTGTGGAAAAAGAATATATCTCCACCTTATTGCAGTTTGCGGTCTGACGAGTGATTTATTCAATCTCGGCACCGCAAAACAAGTTAGAGCGTCGCTGTGCCGCCGCCTCACGAATGGAAGACATGCCTTTGCTGAAGTAGTGGTCACAGACTGTGGTGTGTGCGCTCTCCCTCCACGGAGGCCGATCAATGCCGGTCTTCACCAAAACAGAGAGTGAGTGTGAAACATCCACTTCCAAACACTCAGCATATTTTCTGGCAACGAAAGGCAGATCTCAGTCAAATAACTGAATAAATGAAAGCTCCGCCTCCGGCTCTGAGCTGCAGGCTTAGCGAGCATCATATTCTTAGTCCTCCGAGAGCAAAGGGAATATCTTTCAGATTAGCCGGCTCACGTTTGATTAACACCGTGAAATATATGCATTGATCAGGGAGTGATATTAAAACTGGTTTCGATCTTGCGCCCGATTCCTGTATCTGTATTTCTGCAGTGGCTTTGTTTTGTTGTTGTTGTCATGGAAAGACAGTTCAGAAACCCTGCAGAGGTCTCATCCAGTTGCAGTCCAGCCCAACACAGAACAACCTTCAGTGACCATGTTGCAGCCCCCCTTACTTTCTCCGCAGGTGATCGGCGGCGGGCAGAGGGGGCCGCATCAATGAGTCACTCCCAGACCGACAGTATTCCCCCCAGGGCCGCTACTTCAATTGATGCAATTGGGCCTGATGTATTTTTCCCATCTTGACCCCCACGCAAACAACCCACCCCTGGCGTCTCTGAGCCTGTTTCCACTGGTTTATCTGCGCGTCCACACTCTAAACAACATCTGCAGACCCAGGACCATCGGCGCACAACGCGCCGCGCTGTAAATATCAGATCGGCTGCCAATCCATGTGTTTTCAACGCGCCGGCTCTGAATGTGGGTCAGGAACTGGAGAATTCACTGACTGAATGATAATAAGCCCAGGACACGTCTCCAGATCCGGCTCCACTGCACAACGAGGCGCACACACACTCATCCACACTGAGAACCATGAGGGACGAGACACAGATTTATGCCTTAAACAATACGTCTTATACTGATGTATTTACCTAAACTGTTGCAGATAACAACGCGGTGATCAAATCGAATGTATTGTCGTTTTCTAGATGGGGATGTATCATTATTATATACTCTGTGAGGATGAGCCTTTGCGGCTGACATGTTTTTTATCGGCCGTCCTTTAATGGGGCAATTCCGAGTCCTATACACGACATAATGTGCAATTCCCGCCATCAGCCGGCGCGTTGGCCTGTTTGTTGTGATTTGAAGTGGATGCCTGTCTCGTTTTGTCCACGGCATAAACCCGGATCTTCATCAGAGCAGGTTGTTGCGCTGCTCTGGTTCTGTCGGATCTCATTTGAGCGCAGCTCTTGTTTGATGTGCGCGAGGTGCGCGAGGTGCGCGAGGTGCGCGAGGTGCGCTCACGCTCACCACACTCGCCCTGAAGAGAGAAAGGCAGGAACTCGTCGAGATCCTTCAGCGCCACGACGCTGAGATAACGCTCTGCCTGACAGGCGCTGGGAACTTAATGGGGATTATTGCCATTCTCCGTGCATGCAGATTCCCCCTCTCTCGCTGATCAGGGTCTTTAAACTGTCCCCTTGACTTTGCCGAGTGTTATCGCTGGGAAAAGCAGTTCTGCTCGTTTATTTTACACACGTGCAATTACCAGCCGTATATTCCCAGACAGGGAAGGAGCGTTTGTTTGTGTGCGTGCTCTGTTTCAGGAAGTATCCGGGGTTTAATGCATCCCTGAAATGGGAAATCTGAAGCCGCCTGCCGCCCGCAGCCTGCGCAGTCTGATATAAAACGCCAGCATATGAAACCGGGCTGCTTCCATCACTTTGGTATTCTATCTAGGACACAGGGGGGACGTCTCACATCTTACTTTTTAGAGGAGACCTGACACTTTGATTGCGCAGTAGAAATGGAGGAGCCAGACAGTAAAGTTGTCCGTCACTGAGAACACGCTCCTGAGAAGATGAATGGCCGTGTCAGAGGTGTTCAAGACATAAACGCGATTCTTTGACTTTGACAAAGTGACTTATTTCAATAATGCAGCGCAAACAGCGAGTTTCATTCATCTCCACCTCGTCTCATCAAATCCATTCCAGTGCGTGTTGCATTCGCTTATTCACAACTGTGTCGCTGTAGCGCGGTGAATTATTTTCGAATTAAGAAGAAAAAAGAAAAAAAAAAGTGACCAATCATTGTCTGGACCCCCTCGCGCTCACTCGCCATATGTGGTTTGCGGTCAGTACCAGCGTCATTAACTCTGCGCTCCTCCCGTTAAACCACCCAGGCTCCAGTCACGGCCGAGTTGGGACGGCGGCGTAATACAAAAGAGTGAGTGGAGCTCGGTGGGGGCATGAGCGCGGCAAGGGAGGGGCGTCCAATCTGAGATGTCGATGATGGGGGGTCATCATCCCACCCCTCGATGAGTGAGCCCGCTCATCCAGCGTGAGCCATTGTATCTATTAACGTAGACCCTCTTCTCTGTGCGTGTGCGCACTCACAAATCCCCCTCACTGTATTTTACCAGCTAGTCACATCCAGCACAGGACGGGGCATCATGTCCAGGGTCAGGCCATTAATGCCCCGGCTATTTCAGAGAAATCTCAGCTGCTTCTGGGTGGACTCATCATCTGTGGGAGAAATAAAGGATTATCTTATCTCATCCAACATGACGAGGTTCATCCCAGCGCTCGCTCGCAGGCGCAAATGTACCAAAACAGACGATATTGGGCCGATTTTCCTCCTTAAAGCCTGAGGAGACAGACTGCCCCGCCCCAAACGCCCGGTGGGAGGAAGTGAAGCGTGATGGCAGACAGAAGGGAGGGGGGGCGGGGGGGGGGGGCTCTTGGGTGGGCATGTTGATGTTTGATGACAGCTCCTCAAGAGGTGAGTCATGCCCAGTGTCAGACGCTGCTCTCTCTCTCTCTCTCTCTGTCGTCCACATCACGTCACTTTCGTTTTCCCTCCTCGGAGCAAACTGGAAAACATTTGGTGGATTTCAGAGAGAACCAGGACAGTAATGGACGCGGCTTAGCCGCCATGAAGTATCTAAAGGTGCAGTGTGAACGGTTGTAATCATTTTGTCGTTTCCGCGTGAGGGAGGCGAGCGCAGAAGCAGCCTCCAGCTCAGCCGGGTGAAGATGACACGTCTCTTTGCTGCTGCCTGTCAATAGTGTTGAGTCCAATAATTGGCACATGGAGGCTCGTCTCTGTTTCCTGCTTCGGTGGTGAAATCCTCCTTCATCTTCGTCCTCCCCGCCCCCCCTTGCCCTTCTCTTCTCTCCTCTCCTCTTCGTATACCGTTCGTTTTTCACTGAAGTGCTTACCTTGCAGAACAGATGAGAGGGGGATAAGTGCTTGGATCCCCTCCTCGTCCACCGGAGGGATGAACGGATCCCTTTGCGATATTTCGGATTCAGAATTGCCCTGCACGGTTTGGGCATCGTTTTCTTGGTGGCAGGTGAGAACAAATAAAGCAAGTCGCCCATCGTCGGGATATTTCCGGCCAAAATAAACAGTATCTTAATACGAAGGAGTCACAAGTGGGCCGTGGTTGCCAGTTTAGTGAGAAAATATTTCCTCAAAAGCAATCACATTTCACGCTGTTCCTCATAACAATGGCTTTATTAGCGCGGTTTAGCCTCTGATCCGATATCGCCTCCGAACCCGCTGAGGAATCGGGCTGTTTTTCATATTAACGGCGGTGGGCGGTCAGATTTATCGCCCGGTGAATTCCGTTATCATAAGCAGTTTCCTTTTTCTTTTCTTTTTTTTTATCAACGAGACAAGAATAACTTCATTCGGAGACACATTTATTTGCAGAGGATGCGCTCGGGTAAGAAATGGAAACAAAACATCAATATGCTTTTGAAGAGGGGGCGGGGGGCAGCAGCGGCAGTGGCGGCACAGGAGTTTCCCCTCCAAAGCATTACTTGTGGTCAGGACTTGCCAGGGGAGGGGGGGGGGGGTGGGGGGGGCGGGGGGCGGGGGGCGGGGGGGCGGTGTTGATACTGCAGTGATGCAGATCCTCATTATATCAGATCAGAGTCCACCTCGGATGCACGCTGCTATTGTGTCCATCGAGATTCTGTGTGTGTGTGTGTGTGTGTGTGTGTGTGTGTGTGTGTGTGTGTGTGTGTGTGTGTGTGTGTGTGTGTGTGTGTGTGTGTGTGTGTGTGTGTAGGCAATGCAGGCGAGAGTGAGTGCACAGCTCTGTGTCGTTCATTAACACAATTTTTGCGATTCTGTATCCGGCTGATTTCAGTGTGCGAGAGAACGCATCCAAGGTCAGAGGAAGAGGAAGCGGATGTTTATTCATACCCTCGGACGGAATCCACATCCCTTTGCTTTCCGTGCATGTAGACGTGAAAAGAAGTTCCCCCGGTTAGCGGCTCGGCTTCGGCGCCGTCGCTCGCTGACAGGTCTCACAGCCGCCGGGGCATCGAACCATTTATTATGTCTCAGTCGGATCATTCGTCTCCGCTGGTTTGCTGATCTCCCATTGTTCCTTTCAGCGTGTGATTGACAGATCAGCGCCAAACGACAGCTTCCCGTTTTGGAGAGATGGGCGATAAAAGGCAGGTGGGAAAGTGGGAGGGATTTTAATGGGGGGGGGGGGCGTTTTCACGTTTTGGGGGGGGGGGGGGGGGGCGTTTTCACGGTGCAGTGCATTTCACATACAATTTAGACCTTTGCCCCGGTTCTTTATTTGCAGGGCGACATGAAGCAGTCACAGCTTCGATGAACTGCATAATGCCCTTTTTGTTTTTTGACGTCTTCGAGTAGTTGGAGTGTTTTAGTTTGCTGTGCAAAGCAAAATTCACTTGTCAGGCTTTTGCATTTTTGATGCAACATGGCGTCAAGCTGAGGTCTTTGAAGAACTACCCGTCTAACCTCTGTTGAGTTTATCATTTCTTTTTTCAGCGCTTGTTACTAATTCATATGTTGGCGTCTCACAGTTGGCACCAGCGGACAAGTGGCGGTTCTTTCAGGGACTCCTCCGAGTACAATGTGATTTAAGTTGGCAAGGACGGCGAAGGCTGCAGACGGGAAGCAGAACCACAAAGAAGAGCTCAGTGGTTGCGCGGTGGGGTGAGGTGAGGTGAGGTGAGTCAGGGTCAGGGAAGAGGACGTGATTGGGTCGTAACAAGGACTTCAGAACTCCAGCTTCTTCAGTTTTTCCAGTTCGAGATCAAACTCGATCAGACAGATTGATTTGCCAATCACGTCGCCTGGTTTGGTTGAACCCAGGAGAGTTCGTTCCCCTTTTGGCAAAGCACCGTGCAGAGTCTTCTGACCGTGGATCTGGGCTCCACATGCCTCAGAAGTCTCCAGTGTTGCAGGATGAATCTTATTTCAGGTCTGACTCTTCACTCCTGACCAGCGTGGACACTCCTCCCAGACTGTGGGCTGATCCGAACAGATTATCTGGCCAAATGATCCTATTGTGTGAGGGATTTACAGACGTAATCCTCATGTCACTGACGGGATCCCAGACTCGAGACCAACACGAAACCCGGAGGCCTCAACAACCACGTGATTCGTTTCGGCGCCGTTTCGATCAGGGCTGATCATTGTGCGCTGGTTCAAACAGCTAACGGTCAGGTTCTGGAGAAACCTCCGTCACATGGTCGGTGGTTATTCAAGGAGCCGGAAACTGAAAAGCTCAGGAGCCCCTGGTCTAGTCGTTGTCTCCGTGTTCCTTGGTCTCCTGCATTTTTAAAGTTAGTAAAGTATTTAATATCCTCTATTCTGCAGCAGGCATAAGTCACTTTGCTCCAGATACCCATCTCATGGGGGCACATGAGGCAACTCAAGAGGAAGCAAATGTCTCCCACTGCAGTTGTGATGATTATCATGTTTTCCTCTATTACCTCAGACAAATGGAAAGTAAGCAGACGGTCTGCAGTGATACACACTTTCAGGAACTGTCTTTTTTTAAGACGTAATGGAAAAGTAAACGGCTCAATATTTCATCTGCGCACACTGGCCACAAATATTGCCCCAGAAGCAGCTGCCGTGATCAACGGGCCTCACTTCGAAACGGCCTCTGGACGCGGCGATAAGTGGCGATGGCGCAGATCAGCGTCGGCGCCGTCCTCCGCCTCATTTGCTCCCGTCAAAACGAGATAGGGGCTGCTATCTGCCTTACTTTACCTCTTACTTAATGTTTATGTTTAATCACCCCAATGTATGTCTTGATTTTCACATCACCCTAAAAAGTGCCCTTTTATTGAAATGGACCCCTATTGACCCCCCTATGGCGGCCACCATGTTTGTACAGTAGCCCAGAGTGGATGTACTAAACCTAGTTTGAGCTTTAATGACCACTGAGGGCTACCGTAGACATTCCTGCACGCCCAAATGGGAGAGGTGGGGTGATTGATACCACATGCAACTTTACCTGTAGATGTCACCATATCTTACACACTGCACCTTTAACCTGTCAAATTCAGGTGGAGGTTGTTGGTGTAATAATTGTTCTTCATGCCGCTGTGTGTGTGTGTATGTGTATGTGTGTGTGTGTGTGTGTGTGTGTGTGTGCGTGTGTGTGTGCGTGTGTGTGTGTGCGTGTGTGTGCGCGTGTGTGTGTGTGTGCGTGTGTGTGTGGGCAATAACAGCCCAGGTTATCCGCCCCAGTGGCTGCGCTCCGTTGCACGACCCTGACTCAAGGAGAGGTGGTGAATCGTCCTCATCTTCCTAATGTGGGCTGCTCCTTCTTGAAATGAAGAGGGGCAGAGAGGAGAAGTCGGGGGCAGACGTAAACAATTTTCGGTGGAGAATTTCATTATGCCTCCACTAAAGTGAACGGTTTGCCGGGAGATTTGTTCCCCGCCCGCCTAAATACTGCCCGCGGCCTCAGATGCCATCTCTTTGTTTCCCGACCGCGGTAACGGGCAAATGGGAGAATGTGCCGCGCTCTCAGGCGAGTTCAGCTTCATTGTTGAACTTTTAACTCTGACTTCGTTTCCGCGCGGCGGCCATGCTGTCTCGTGACACACACATTAGGCCGAGCGAGATGTTTGTTAGTTCGCTCCAAGCGAGTTCCGTGTCGTGTTTGTGGTCCGTCGTGCGCCTCGTTAGCCCGGCACTTACCGTCTCAGCAGTCCCTCGCCGCTGTTTGTTTGTTTGTTTGTTTGCGGGATGATTGCTTTTCTTCCGACAACGTTCGGTGGGAGACTCATCCGACTGTACCAAGTACATTCTCGTTACGCTTGATTCCAAGGTGTGAAACTCTCAGCAGCGAGCAACAGACGGAGCTATTGCACAGCCTCCAGCAGGGCGTCAAACTCGTTTTCACCAAGGGCCACGTCAGCGTTAAGGTTCCTCTCAAGGGGCCGCTTTTAATTGTGGGACTAAATGTAATGACTCCTTCACATATCGTCTTCATATTTGATTATCATTCATTCAAGTTACAGCTTTTTTTTTCCCTCTTCTATACTATAAAGCCCATCTTTTACTGTAGAAATGCAATATTCATATCGCAACATCCTGTTTAAAGGTGCAGTGTGTGGGATTTGGTGACGTTGCATGTTGTATCCATCGCCTCACCCTCACCCTTCTGAACACGCAGGAGAACCTGTGGTTGACTTCAGTTGTCATTGAAACTCCAAAGGTGTTTAGTACATCCACTCTGGGGTTCTATAAAAACATGGCAGCCCCCATAGAGAGGACCCGCTCCTGATGTAAATATACATTAATGGGCTCATCTAAAGGAAATGGAAAAAAAAAAAAAAAACATTTATGTGATGATAAATTCATGAAAATGTCAGGATGTAGTTGTTGTATTGTTAGTTGTAATAGTTTTAGAAGAGACCAAAATGACCGAAATGTTGCACACTGCACCTTTAAGAGAGATGTTTGCATAGCTCCAGGCTGTGCTCATTTCCGACCATCAACATTGTATTTTTCTAATTTCCCCATTGGACATAAACGGATAATCAATCCCTTTTTCAAGCTATTTCCTAGTGTTTATTACATGTTGTCGTCAATTAAAGGTTTTTCAAACAAATCAAGATGTTTAATTTTCTCATTTGGAGTGCGAGGATAACGGGATGTGAGTTCTAAGTGTTTAGTCAGCGTTTACAAGCCCGACCGGTAATAAAATACACTCGCAGCGGAGACACAATCGTCTGCTTAAATTCAATCAAGCCCGACAAAATTGCTCCACTCGTAGATATCGCTTCCTCAATGATGCCTGATTTTTCTTCATTGTCTGGGAAATGTAGTGAGTGACTAAGCATCTCTTGCGCTTGATGTTGGGCAGAGCGGAAAACACTCGCACAGCCTCTTAGTGAGGATACGTCTCAAAAGCGGCCGTGGTGTTTCGTGTTCCCCGTTTGGTCCTTAAAGGGGCAGTGTGTAAGAATCCATTTGTGTCAAGTCTGAGCATATTTCAAATCATCTCTCTCTAAAATGAGCCCATGAATGTATATTTACTGTTTTTTCAGTGGCCCAGAGTGGACTCGCTAAATATCAATTCAGTTTGAGTGACAACTGAAGTCTGCCCTTGGTTCCTCTGCCGGATCAGAGGGGTGAGGGTGAGGTGACGGATACAACGCACATACAACCTCACCTCTAGTTGTCACCAAATCGTACACACCGCACCTGTAGAACAGTTCGTGTGTAAATCAGTCTTAATATCATTCCACTCCTTATTGGAGGGATAAAAGTTAATAACGTGATCAATCAAAAATCATTTATTGCCACCCCCCTCTCTCCCCCCCCCCCCCCCACCATTTTCAGCTTCAAGTCTGAATGACCTTATACAAACAAGGCTTCATTAAAAACTCTGAATCCCAAAAGCCTTTGCGTCGACCCCTTTGATTGAAGATCGGGCCAAAATGGCCAAATGTCAGAGATTGTTTAGCGCAGCCAGACGTGGATTCAGTCCACGTCTGAGTGGAATACGGGAGGTTGCCAGAGCTGAAAGCGACGGCAGTGAGACAGCTCACTCTGGATGACGAGCTGTCTGTGTGCGCACAGCAGAGGAGAGACAGGTGTTTACAGGAAGAGGGTAACACATTGTGGATTGGTGTTTACTCGCAGCCGTCCCCGTCCACTCCCGCTCCATCAGCAGCCATCACTCTGCTTTGTATATTTTCACGTCCTCCCTCCGACGCGCGCCACAGTCGGCGTTGGACGCCGCCAACCTTGTGACGACGGAGTTCGGGGAAGCTGGAGCAGATTAGTGTCGGGTTGGAAGTCCTGATTTTTGTTGCATTTATTACCACTGCCTTGACCTCTGCGTGACTCATTGGTTAGTGAGGGTTAGGGTGAGAGTTATTTGTATACATGTGTGTATGTACTCTCTCTACCATCGCCACCCGCTGGTCGTTTTTGTTTTACCTTGTTGTTTTTTTTGTGTTGGCATACTCTGATATTTTCCTCTATCTCATTTTTCTTTAAAGGTGCAGTGTGTAAGATTTGGTGACCTCTAGAGGTGAAGTTGCATGTTGTGTCCATCACCCTTCTGAGCATGCAGGAGAACCTATGGTGGACCTCAGTGGTCATTCAAACTAAAAATGTTCAGTACATCCACCTTTACTACTAAAAATGGCGGCCTGCATTGAGGGGACCCGCCTCCCCGTGTAAATATACATTAATGGGCTCATTTTAGGGTAATGGGGGAAAAAAACATATTCTTGATTATAAATTCATTTTAAAAAATTACAATTAATTAATAATTTAAAAATAATAATGTTTTGTAGTATTCTTAGAAGTGACAGCTCTGGGCTATTACAAAACATGGCGGCCCCCGTAGATGGGACCCGCTCCTCACGTAAACATACGTTAGCTACGTATGTTTACATATGTAATCTGGACAGAATGTCGTCCATTCAGGTCACGATGCATTTGTATAAATGTCACTAGACAATTTTGATCTCCTGATAGAAGTGACCAAAATTCACCGAAATCTCTCACACGGCACCTTTAAACTCTTTAATCAAAATACATTTAAATCGCTGCCAAACAGGTTTCGATACAGATCATTGCAGGTGATGTCATTGGTATTGAAAGCGATTCAGAACTTTGCGATGGTCCCGTTTCTGAGGGGTTTGGACGGCGCTGTATCCAGAATAAGAAAATGTGCTCTGACACAGGGATAATTGAATTGACCGGCTCCAGCGCTCCGGCGCTCTCCGCCTCCGCCTCACACCTCCTCCATGTCGGTGCCGTGGGTAGTGATTTCTTTAAGGCTCAGAGAGAAAACAGTGAGATGGGGAGGTATTGATCATTCTCCTGAAGAGCCAAGCTTCACAGATCACTGACTTTCCCAGGCAGCCAAGGTTTCTTGCCTGAGAAGGGAGGCTCTTCACATAGCATGCACACTCTGGTTATCTCTCACCAAGAGCGGGCTAAGAGGCTTTGCCTTATCACTGTCCGGAATATAAATCAGCCCTTATGCACCCGTCCCCCTTGTGAATAAACAAACCGCAGAGATATCGGCTACAAAAGCCTCAGCCGCCTCTTTCTTTTCTCGCAACCTCATCGCTCCTCCGAAGCGGAACGAGCCTGATTGAAAAAGTGTGATGGACGTGTCGTTTAAACAGGAAAAACACATCGCCGCAGGAATGGCTTTCCCGTGGTGCAGCGTACAGGGGTAGTTATCCCGCCGCGGAACGTAACGAGGAAGAGGCCGAGGAGGCGGGGTCATTAATTATTCACGCCATGCAGCCGGATGATAAGTGAGTGTGCTGTTGGTGCAGGTGAGATCTGCGAGTATCGAGATGAATAGATTGTTATACACTCCCTTGTTTTGCCTCTCTCTGCCGGAGCGGTCTGAGGTCATTCATATTGACCCGCTAATATCCAGATGAGACCGATCTGCCAGGACCACGAGGAAATCTGGATGTTTCAGATCTTTCCGTTTACGTTGCATCACATGTCATTTCACTGAGCCGCTCTGACGCCGCGGCCCAGGGTTTGTTTACGAGGCCGCTCTCTCTGCTGACTCGCACAATCAGACTCGCACGCATTTGACAATATGCAAATGTGACTGTGGTCATGTTTCACCAATTTTATTTTTCCCTACTGACAAGGTTTGGATTTTCGTGCATAATAAATCACTTTTGTTTCTTTTCTTAAAGAAGCGGTGCTCACGCTGCCCCTACAGGCGAGATGCATAATGTATGATTGTAAATAATGCATCTTTCGACTTTAAAATGATCAGGTGTGATGAGGATTTTCAAACCCGGTTGAACTTTTTTTTTCTTTTTTTGTGAACTATGAGAACGGTGTGAAAAAAACAAGGTTTCCGACTCAAGCTAACGAAACAGCAGTTAACGAGGATGGCTCATGCTTTTCCTCACTTTACAGTCAAATCCACTGTTCCGATGTAGAAATATCAGGAAGAACATGGGCAAACATTTATAAAATGATTGCATGTTTGAGTACACTCTTATCGAGAATGTTTCAGCCGGTGCTGCAAAAAGCGAGGTTGGACCGACTCGCTGCCGATGACAGAATATAAAAGGAAATAGAAGCAGAGGCGTCCTGTCCGACTGTTCGAGGGTGTGGCGCTTTGACCAGTCCACCGTCGTATTCCAGATCAGATTCCTGCCAAATCGTCACCGTCATTAATGTTAGATTTGACTTATTTGTTGTCCTTGGAAAGTTGGTGCTTTGCATTGGAAGCTGCCAACTGAGCGCAGGCCTGTGAAATATGCTCCGGAGACGGGACTCACCTACTTCTTCAGCCAATCTGGAATCCAACAGAGATCAGCCAATGGGGAGCTGGGGAGGGTGGGGCAAAACATTCTCCAAAAGGCTTGTTTAGAGAATATATTGGCTGTAAAAAATATCTTATCCACCCTGATCTCCACACGGAGAACGCTGAGTTTGCTGATTGCATGTGAGACATATGTTCGATTGACATTCGGCAGTTCCAGCCATCCGAGGGGGGGGGGCGGGGGGGCCTTTCCTCCCTCGCCCTATTAATGCCACCAAAATGACTTTTGCAACCCGGGGTGTTAAAATGGCCCAGTGTTGCTCTAAATCTCAGTTATTATGTCGGTGATAATGTGTTTTCATACATGAACGGGGCAGAGGAGAAATGTGGCGACGCTCTCGCCTCCATTTTCTGCCCTTTCTTGAATCAGCAACATACAATGGATTCCAGCCCTTAATATTTCAGCAGTGAGCAGCTTGGCGAGTCTCCCTTTGGGCACAATATGGAAACCATACGCAGTGATGTGTCAAAGCCAGTCGCTGTAACAGACCACTTATGCAGGGTCCGAGTGTGTGTGTGTGTGTGTGTGTGTGTGTGTGTGGTGTTTTGATGGGCAATCGTGCAGAAACAGCTCCTTCTTTTTATTCTTGGCCCATTTCCAGTGGCAATATGTCGATTTCATGACTGTATGACCACCTACGGCGTGTTCTCATTTAACTTTAACGCAATTATCTACATCGTACAGCTGTGGACAGGAAGCCACGGCGAAAAGTCTCGACGTACTGACATGTACCGTGTGTGTGGGGTATTTTTATCCATTATGCACCACACCTCTCCACGACGAGGAGAGGTGTGGAGGCCTCAGGCGGAGAACCCAAACTCAGAGGCAACGACGCGGTGCGAAGAGCAGGTGTTTGTTTTTTTTTCATTTTCACACACAGGGAACCGGCAATGACGTAATCCGAAACAGTCCGTGGTCGATAGCGAGAGAGTGGATGAAGGTTCAGGCGAAGGCGAGATCCGCAGATAGAAAAGGTTCGATAGCCTGAGACTCGTTTACCAACCGGACCTGGACGTAGGAGCTCGGGATGAGCAGGACAGACAAGTGACTCGAAGTCGGACCTCAAAGATGGGATGAGGGTAATCAGGGGAGAGAGCGCGGGAGGAAGTAGTAGTACACACTGCACCTTTAAAGGGTGTGTGTTCATTTGAATCAGGTCTACCAAATACAAGGCAGGGCTGCCGGCCGCTTGTTGATTGGTCGTTTAATTCCCATCGTGTCCCGGAGGAGCTGATGACAGTGGATCTCGTTATGAGAAGAGACGGCGACACTCAGGAGGAGAACGCACAGGCAACAGCGGCAACCGCGGCAACATCAAACCAATTATTTGTATTTCAAGAACAGTTCTTCTCTCTCGCCCCCCCACCCCCCCCGCCGCCCCACCCCCTAAACCCCCCACCCCACACACTTGCTTG
>JAFBJT010094324.1:123085-163665 GCA_016785325.1 Chascanopsetta lugubris
TATGACCACCCCCCCCCCCCCCCCCCCACCACCACAACCATGCACTGCCTGACAACTGCTCAAAGCCAAGTGGAGGAGACAGCGCCAGGAAGACAGCTCCGCTCACATCATCATGTATGTTGCTTACCCGCTAACTTCCTGCTATCCAATATGTCTCGGCAGTATATTCCACTCTGGCTTGGTGCATCGACTCTGTTCATGTGTGGGAGGCTCAGAGGGTTCAGGCGAAAAGCACACCTGCCAATACGTTCACTCTGATTGACTGAAATTATTGACTGTGTTAATTACAGCATTGTGAGGGCTACACACACTGACTCCCCCCCCCCATTTCTTTCTTTTTCTAATACAATGATGCTGGTCACAGGATGTAAATGGGATTTTAATGAATGTGATGAAACGTCCTTTAAAACTAAATACAGATTCCACCTTTAATTTCAACATGAGTTATTGACAGCTAGAATAACATAGAGAGGGATTTATCTAATGATGATAATAATTGTATCATGTCCTGTTCATTAAGACGCATAGAGGGTATATTTATGACCTCTCCTGTGGGCAACCACTCTGTGGCGATCGAGACACTTTTGCTCCTTTTTTGATGATCCCACATGTCATCCATCTTTATTTACAGTCTATGTTCTATGCTGGAAACAGTGAAGTGACGCTGCAGGAGAGAGACACAGACAATCAATCACGCAGTGCAATCACATACCAGAAAACCAGGAGACTGAGCCTTTAGAAGCTCAATGGTTCCAGAGCTGAGCAGCGGCAGCGAGCGGGGTGGGGGCGTTCAGCAATGCCGCTCACACACACACGTCCTGGTGTGATCTGTATTGTATAAAAGTATTGATTATGCAGTAATGACTAAAGACCTGACGATAACTAATGTAATGGTTCGTCTCATGGGGACGGTGTGAGCAGGTTTTTATAGCCACATTGTGATTAATACGACGCGCAAGCATAAAAAAAACAACAGAAAAATGAGAAGGGAAACACATTAAGAGGATGCATTGTGTTTGTGAAGAATAGTGTACTCTGCAGTAGGTGGCGACATCATTAACATTCCACACACACACACGGTAAACCTCCAAACCGCAAGTGTACACACACACACACACACACACAACCACACGCCTGCCGTGCTCGCACACACACCCCCGTGCACACATCACTCTGGTGTTATCTTTTGTGACCATACACCCTCATTAACATTCCGCGCTGATCCCTGACGATAACCTCTCCTGTGCACAGGAAGCACAGCGGAGACTGGGATTATGGCTTTTGACAAGTCTAATTAATACAGACCTAACGAGAGCAATCAATAGCATTGATCAAACATGCGAGGGAAATTAATAATTGCCAAGAGGTGAAAGGTTAATTGACTTATTCAAAATCCTTATAGAGCATTAAAGGCATCCAAAGCCGGCTCTTTTGTTATTCTCCCTGCGACCGCGCTCTGCAAGAGGACATTTGACCCTGAACACAGCACCTGCAATCACACTGGGCTCGTGGCAACAGCGGGTAGCTAGAATACACAATCGCAGGTGGACGTGGCGAGAATGCCACGAACACGATTAGAACTTACGCGGTTGAAGTGACCCAACTATCACATACGGCTATAATCAACCAACTGTGATTGAAAATGCATGTGTGTGAGCGGGTCACACGTGGCACACGCAGCACAGGCGGACGACCGTGCGCAGTGCCAGCAGGGCCTTCAGCTGGGCCTCTGATCACATGTGCCGCATTCATTAGAAATCCCATATTGCAGGGACTTGGTATCAAAGCTCTCCTCGAGCTCCTCTTCTCTCGGTCGAACAGGTGAGAGCATAGAACGTGGTTGATTACGGATTCCAGAACATTTTGTCATGCCAATAGGAAGCAGACGCAAGTGCCGCGAGTTTCCGTGGCGACCACTGATGTCCTGTCAATCAAAGTGCGCAACAAGTCTCTTTCCTACTCTGCCGCGACAACACTTTAGTTTGCTCTGATACTGTTCCAGCGAGAGAGGATTGAGAAAATCGTAAATGTTAACATCAGAAAGATTAGTCAGCACATTGGTCGACCAATACAAATAAATGATCACCTAATTATTGATCTGAGAAATGATCATTTGGGGAAACCCAGCTCAGGACTCTCCACTGAGAACTTAACAACAGCCACATCATCTCATTGTTTTTAGATGATTATTAGATTACAAATCAGTTCAATTCGCCACCAGCTTTTGAAGAAATAGAAAAGAATCCGGCGTGCTCTCTGCCTTTGTTCGAGATAATAATATAATCTACAGGTTTTAAAGCCATGCATCAGATTAATATTCTTTTATATGCATTAATATTAAATATGGATCTGGGCCCTTGTTTTAACGGTGGACTTTCGATATAAACAGATGAATAAATGTTCCGTTCACCATTTGTGACTGAGAACTACCGGGAAAAATGGAAAAGTAGGGAAGAATAGGAGTGTTATTTCTTTACCAGCCTCGGGTAAGTTCCCGCTCATACATCCACATCTCAAATTAAACTGCTCTCCGCCGTAAGTCGGCTCTCAGCAGATCTGTCCTCCCACAGCGGTCTTGTTCTCTCTGCCCCGCTCTGGGCATCTGCATCAGCTCGCAGACGAGGTGGGATGGAGGGATGGAAGCAGACCACAGTCAGGGCACGCTGCCCAGCAGCCAGGCTTTGATCAGCTCTCTGAGTCAAACACACTTTAACTCCCCCGTGTTGGCGCTGGGTGTGGGCTCAGGTGTTCGGCGCCTCCGTCTCTCATCAGCAGCGAGACGGCAGCCATGCGAACAGCGCTCAGAGGAAAAAAAACAAGACGGTGAACAATGATGATGGTCAAATCTTGTTTACTTGAGAGTTTATCTGTGGATCTGCTCTTTGTCTGACTCCAGCACAAACAATACCTTCCCTCTACACACGGCATTTTGTTGGTTCTTACAATTTAGTTGGAAGTGCTTAGCATAAATTAAACGAATCGAGACGCGGATTTGTCCATTTAAGTGCTTAGTACACAAACTAATCCTTTTATATATCCAGCGCCTTATTAAATCGTTTACCCCGCACCTTTATTAGCATATCAAAACCAGTAATCACCATTTCAAAAAACAATGTAATTTCCTCTGCTCGTGTTTCACCGCCTCACTTTTCTTCTCCTCCTTGCCTCCCCCGCTCCACGGGGGGATCAGAGAAGGGGACCTGTTATTTCCTGCTGAGGTTGTGGGAGTTCTTTTTGGAGTTTTTTTCTGCCTTGTCGCTGCCACACTCACATCAGAGTGGTGCCGTTTTCATTGAACGTTATCAGACGGTGGGTGTTATTGTAAAGCCCTCAGAGTTGTTGGCGTATACAAAGGAAAAGTGTTCATTGTACTTTGAGGGGCCACGCATCTTTGCTTTTCTCACTTTAGTTGAGAATCCGTGGTGGTTTTGAAGTCACTGAATACATGCATGACGGTAACGGCCCAACAGCCACATAATAATCTGCAGCTTTTTAAACTGAAAGAGCAATCACCTATTCCGATCCACAGCCGGCTAAAAGGTATCTAACGTATTACCTCAGCGCCATGCGGCATGCAAATGTTGTCCATATTGTTGAAGAGGTGGCAATCAAAGCAGCATGGAGTGCATCTAAATCACACAGCACGTCTATACGTCGGAACTAATGGAGGTGGAATAGCTGCTGCTGTGCTCTTAAATGCATCCGCGGAGCAGGGACGCGGCATTTGTGTGAACAGCTGCAGTGTTTCGTAGTGAATCATGAGCTTGTTGAGATCATAACAATGTCAGATGTGTAGCAATGCAGAGCCTTTAACTGATCGGTGAGGTTTCAAAGGGAACATGCCTCTAAATACTAGCAGTATATACAGTTAAAGGTTCATCGATATATAAAAAATTATTCATCACAATGTTCCTGAGTCAGTGAATCGAATCTTTTAATTCCTGTTGTACTGTGACTGTTGGTTAAAGGTGCAGTGTGTACGATTTGGTGACATCTATAGGTGAAGTTGCATGGTGTATCCATCACCACACCCTCACATGTAAATTATAGATCAAAAGGCTCATTCAAGGGTCATGGAAAATAATATATATTAAGGTGTTTATAAATTCATGAAAATGTCAGTATGGAATTGTTTTGTAATATTTTGTAATAAGTGACTAAAATGACTGAGAGCTTTCACACTGCACCTTTTTATGCTGCCTCTTTGCCATATGAGGTGATCAGTCAGATTAACATGATCGGATCCAATCGAAGAAAAGAATCGATAGATGAATCGATAAGAAAAACAATGGATCGCTGCAGCTCTACATACAGTACAGCACAGTCTTACTAGGTGTCATCTCTGTGTCTGTCTCGGACTGCGTCAATGTTTTTGACAGCCCTTCTTTTGCGGTTGTGCGTGCACGTTGTGTGCGTGTGTGTGTGCGTGTGTGTGTGACTGCAATCACCAGGGTTCCTTGTCAAAGAAAGGGCAGAGAGGGTCCCGGAGGTGTGAAAGGGGACAGCAGGAAGCAGACAGAGGTGACACAGTGAGCGAGAGGACTCTGGTGACATTTGCACAGTGGGAATCAGCCATCGCAGCATAATGAAGAACAAGGTCTGCTCCCGCTAATGAGAAAAACAAGCCTGATCAAAACAGAGGGCCACTCTGGCACCTGCACAGTTGATATCGCGCACAAACACGAGTGCACTTCTATGTCCCTGGCATACATCCTCTTTGTTGGATTCCAATTTGACATTGAGCATCATCGTTTCTTACGTCGGATACGGTGACAAAGCAGGTGCACACACTTGCATGCGTGCGCATGAACGCAGGCTACACTGAAAAGAGCTTAAGGCAGATGAAGGTCTGATTCTCGGTGTATTGACCAATGGCTGTGAAGCGGTGAAGCACAGTCTGGGTGTAGGGAGTTGCTCTGCATCTCAATAACAGACATCCCAGGGCTGTCGATGACTCACGCTTGCGGACCAGGAATTAATGAAAAACCTGTGTGTGTGTGTGTGTGTGTGTGTGTGTACAAATACATCAGTCTCATCATTGTGCACCTTTTAAATAAAGTAGAGGACAAGTCATTGAGCCTGGTATTATTCTGTGAATATGGTCAATCTTGACCTTTATTACAGCTGAATGGAAGAATGCAGTTGAAGTAGATGAGTCATTAGGAAAACCCTCCTGAATGAGGTTAACGTCCTGCAGCAGAGTTTGTGTTTACAACACAGGACTCCCGTCTAAGACCAGGATACCCTGGCTAGTTTTGCTGAAACCTCATTATGTGAGGGCTCGCTCGGTTGCCACTGTGGAGATGGTACAACCGGACAAGGTCAAATTGTGTTTCCAACAGAGATGAATTCTGAAATGGCACAAGATAGAGAAACACAGACGCAGGAAATGTCTATTTTTCCTCTCTGCTCGGAGATGACACAGCGGACAAACAGCAGCCAACCAGCCAGTTTTGTGTATGTGTGTGTGTGTGTGTGTGTGTGTGTGTGTGATATATAAACTGCAGCAGGAGTCCTGAAACACAGAAGTAAGCCCAGCATGCTTACACTTTCTGTTCCCCTGTCAATACATGTTTGGAGTAGCTCTTCACACAGAGAAACAAGACTTAAAAATGGTGTAAAACAAAAGAAATCACATCGGAGAAAAGCCTACTCATGATTTTTGGCTCTGCTACCGTGATTTAAACAGACAGTTTGCATCTCAGTGAACCTACTACAGCCAGTCAGGGCTCCACAACATAGTTCTCCATAGTGAACATCAGGAACCAATCAGAGACAGGTGTAATGCAGTGATACCCTCACAAGCCCTGCGCTGCATCATCACCATCACTGCCATCTGACATCAGATGGAGCAGCAGTTCCAGTCAGTGCATCAAAGGTTGATATATACGGTATATGTGCTCAATTATTTAGGACGTCCTGCAAAGGATGCTATAAACATTGAACCAGCAGCTCCTGATGGATAAAAGGTTCCACATATCTATCAAACCCATAAAGGATCTCATAGGACAGCAGCATCAGCAGCCTTTGACAACAGCCAATGATTGATTGACAAACACGTTAGAAAATCAACATTGAATTCTGTTTTGTTTTGATGTTGAATATGGTCGTAATGAACACTGTAAAACACTTACAAGAAAACTGTCTAAAGTATATGACTTGATAATGTTTACATATCTCAAAGACACCCTGCTGGACTGTCAGGTCACAGCGGACGAGAGGAGATGGACTTTAATATCGATGGCATTGAATGAGGAGTTATCAAACCAAAGATATAATAACGAATCCCTGGATGACATGTTCATGAGTCAGTGGTGTTAAAAGCAGCACATACTTCTTCTTATGCTAATCACCTCTCAGCTCGGCTTCTCATATGAAATGTTTGGCAGGAAAATAAACACACAAGCCCCCCACCCTTTAATCCTGATCTCTTACTTAACACTGAAATGTGTGAGCTTTGTCAAACTCCTTCTCCAGTAGGCAGCACCACACAAGAGAGCTGGTGTGTCCGTCACAGTCATAGGAAATTAAACATGGCCCCTGCGGTCCCTTCCCACCTCCTTCATCTGGCACACAAAGAAAAATCCTGGAGGAAAAGTGAACCATCAAACTCTCCGTGAAGTTTCTCCTGGACCTCGCTGTGTATCTGTCACTCAGGCTGTTCGTGGGAGCATGCTGCACATATTTCCAAGTACTCGAAGTGCTGTGAAGTACTGACTACTTCCAACCAAGTTCCACCCTCCCACACACACACACACACACACACACACATACACACATTGAGGTGAATACACCTTAGTAGTAATGTATCTCAGTTTCAGACCGTCGTTGATATCCACAGTGTTTGCCGTACAGTTTAGCGATGCACTGCAAGTAGTTTCTGTATTCTTCAGCCACTGTGCACAGACCGTGGCAATGCCAAGGCCGGACTGCTGACTCAGCCAAGGACGGGCCATGTGAGAAGGAATATGGCGGACGGAGGATGGATAGATCATAGGTTTAAAGAGGATGTAAAGCTATTATATATTCATATTCTCATGTTGAACTGGTGGCACAATGACTCATTATCACCTCGTGAGTTAAAAAAGTGGTATTACATGACAGAGCACACAGTCATGTTTAAAGGAGACATAATTCACTCGTGCTTGGATGTGAAGAGAACACTGTGGTCTCCTCACACTGTCCACCACTCCAGCTCCTGTTTTTACACTCGAGCTGAGGCACTGAAAAGAGCTCCTTCCCCTTTCTCACTGAAATGTCAAGACTGTTCTGATTGGTCAGCTGGTCCAGTCTCTCGTGCTCCTGGTCGACTGACAAATCAGACTATGACGGTCAGAATGATGTCAGCCTGAACGGGAAGTAGAATGGAATTCAAAGTCAAAGCGTTTTTGTGATTTTGTCATTTTAATTTTGATAAAAAATATGTACGGTATGTATAAATGACCCTTCTTTGAGTTAACTGGTATGTTCTTCAGTCTCAGATTTGTCCGACAGGCCAGGAAAGAAGAAAGAATCTTCCAGGAAGAGCTCTAACCAGGACCAGCTGTTCAGTGCAATAAATGAAAATGCTCCTTAACATGGGAAAAGCTCGAATCCCTGTGTGTTTTCCTATTGTTCTATCACTTTGGGGGAAGAAAATGAAGAACTAGTATGTTTTTGTAATGGAAAGGAAAACATGGATGGATTTGTTGGATGGATACTTTGTTGGAAAAACTGATTAAAAAAAGTAAAGGTGATGAATGCTGAAAGAATCTTGGACTGCCGAGATCAAGAGCGCGTTGAATGGCTTTCAGATGCATTGAAAGGCAACAGACAGACAGACAGACAGGCAGGCAGCAGTGTGGGGCTACGAGAGGAACCAGTGGCCACAGGCTGAACAGGCCAGAGAGGAGAGCTGGGTATTGATTTACACAGTTTCAGTTTCTTTGTGAAACAGGATCTGAGGACACGAGCGAGAGCCTTATTTAAAGGTCTCCCTACTCACATCCATATCTATTGATTCAAGCACACTTTCATCCTGCTTTAAGTAACTCTCTGGTTGCTTACTTTCTCTTTTTTTGCATCTCATCTCCTCCTTTATTTTCGCATCACTCGGTTTCACCTTTTCAGGCTTAAAATGTCCCTCACTTTCCCACTCTCAGTCTCATATTTCTCTTTATCCGCCTCCCCTGGCGTCCTTCTGAGGAATTAGGTGAACGTTTAAGAGCATGCAGTATTTCCTGATCATGTTCCCATGCACTTCATCTCTGAGTGATTGAAACCGCTGCCTTCATGGCTCTTTATTTTTCTTATGCGTTTCCCATAAAAGTCCTTATCCTCAGGATCCCTCTGTCTCTGACAGCAACAAATCGCCTGGATCACCTCCACGTAGCACAATCACATTTTGCGGTGACAAGCAGTTTTCACCGCCAATTGCAGGCACACACACATGCACACACGCACGCACACACGACACACACACATGCCTGCAAACACAATGGACGATAACGACTTTTGTTCTGTGGTAGATTTGATTGGCTGCGGATGCTGCTGTCAGGCCACAGGAGTAAAAAATATGGCCGTCGTTATTGTGCGCTGTCATAACTCGGCCTGTAAATCTCTCCCTGGGTGGAAGCGGAGGGAGGAGACAAGAGAATTGATTCTCTTGTTGCGCTTCATCCTTAACCTATCTGCTCTTGGTGCCGAGCCAGGGGGCCCTCAGAAGCCATCTTCATTATGTGTCAATCTACAGGAGGAGACGACGTTAGCGCCCCCTTCATCTGATCTCCTTTTAATTACCCTGCGCTCATATCTCACGTGCCATGGCTCTCCTTCTTTTCCCATTTAATCCCTGGCTTTATTTCCCCGTCGTCATGTTTAAAACCTTCCACAGAATCCACCCCCCCCCTTCTTTTTTTCGCTCCGCTTCCATCAGCTCTACTCCTCGCCTCCGTCGCCGCCTCCGTCCCCTCCCCTCCATCTGACTCCTACCCAGCAGCGGTTCGGAGCAGACCTCCACCGTTAAGCGGGATACAACTGATAACGTCAACCATGCTGCCTGTGACTGACAGCTGGGTAAAATGGCTGTGGCAGCACACAGAGGCATGGCCAATCCATTTTCAGGCGGCACCAGAGTCGGTGCCGGCGCCCATCTGTCAGACGAAAAACAGGAGCGCAGACTATCAGTCACAGCTGACCCCCGGTCAGCCGCGTACGGGGGGGCGCGTTGGGAGGGGACACACCAAACACGCATGAAGATCAACAGATGGCTCTCCGTCAATCATCTTTCTTTTTGCCCTAATCACCTCTTTCAATTCCACACCTTCATTTTCACTCATTCTCTCCTCATCCCTCGAAAAGTGCCATCACCGAATCCCTCTCTTCATCCCGTGGTTCCCTCCGTCGGTCCGCAGGTGGTGCGGCGGCACATGTGACACGGGCTCGGTCAGATGTTCCCCCCCTCTCGCCCCCACGCGGCTCAGATTGCTGTCATTAGACTCACTCGGTGCTATTTCGCTCCCGCCGTAATTGGAGGTGCTGTGAATGAAAGCAGGGTCCTTGATTTCATACTTTGAAGACACTGATAGCTGTGTGCTCGCCAAGGGGAGATGCGGGGGTGTGATGAGGGGAGAATGTGAAATTAAGAGGGGGTAAAAAAAAAAAGAAAAAGACAGGTGGACCTGAGAAGTAAAGTGCTGCAAATGTTTGGATAATTACTTCAAGACTGATTCTGGGTTCCAGCCAGTCTTCTGTGCGGCTTGTTTCGGAGAGTGAGCGCGAGGCTGTGACTCTGCCGCGGCCTCTCGTCTCTCGGCCCCTTGTTACAGAGCAGGGAGTGCGATGTCTAACACCGTGTTAATGAGCTCCGAGCTCAACCCGCCAGACACGACTGGATACGGGAGCTGCAGGACACAGCCACACCGTCTCCTTCTCCTCCTTTGTGCTCGCAGACACACTCATCTGCATGGGGGGGCGGGGGGGGGGGGGGAAAGCACAAATCTGCTGAAAGGGGGCAAACGGGGGCGGGGGGGGGGGGAGCACAAATCTGCTGAAAGGGGACAAACGTGGACTTTTTAGTGAGGAGGAGAAAACCCACAGTGGCAATTTAATTTAGTGTAGAGTGAACACTTTTACATATTACTGTACAAGATGCAAATGAGATTTCTCCCCTTGAATAATCATCTGTCTAAAAGGCTGAACCTCACAGGGAGGTAATTACACCGCGCTGATCATTAAATAACCCCTGCTCTCTCTCTCTCTCTCTCTCTCGCTCGCTCACTCTCACACACCTCTTTCTGAAAAAACGCTCACACTGAGACTATACCACAGCTTCACACACGCACACAAATGTACGATGGCGCGTGGTGATTCACACACCTCCACAACTTCTGATGCTTTAACGGGTTTGGTGTCGGCCACACTTCTTTTTATACTCACTCCCCACACTAATAACCCTCCCATCACGAATGACTATTTTCACTCATAGTGAGATGAGCAGCATCGCTTTATTTATAAAGTTAAATGAAATTGAGGTGATTTATTGACTGCATGCTGGCTGTATGAGGGCAGGGCTGCGTACATGCATGACCACAGTTCGTTTTAATTAATCGTGTGCACGGTATCACTAAGTGCGATCACTGCACATGTAGAAATGAGAGGTAATTGAATCAGTGGACGTCTCATCAAATTACATGCGTGAATCTGCACAACATCTCTGAGCTTTACTCTGATGTGGTTTTAACTGTGGGGCGTGAAAAAGCCACAGCAAAGTGGGAGGAGACACACGTTTATGTAAATCCCACACTTTTCTTAGATGGAACGTTTCTTTAAAATCGGCTCCCGATATTTATTCATAACTCAAACATGCAACAGAGCATTTTTCCCATTCTGGGTCAAACACATTTACAAGAGGAAAGTGTTCGGAACTCATTTGAGAGATATTGTCCAGAGACTGAAAAGGAGTGTTTTGGGGTAAAGGGTTCCAGATTGATTTTAAGGACAGTGAAATGGCAATTTTGTTTCCCCTGCATGGGGTCGGATGAGAAACAGTCAGGGCAGGGGCTGTGTGAACGGGAGGGGAGGGTGGGGCCTGCAGGGTCACAGTGGCTGCGTGAGCACAGAGCAGCACAGAACAGCGCTGCAGTTCTGCCGCGTGTCTCAGCTGCTGCTCGTTCACACAGACAAACCAAGTTGTCAGAGGCGGAACATGACATATACGTTTTATGACGGCAAATCAAATGTTCTGTTTGTTTTGTTTGCATGCTGCTCGTGGCTTCACGCATGGCGCCTCGTTCTCACACATATGCGCTCTCATGTACAACCCTCTTCGACACGGAACACACATTTAGCCATTTTCCCCTGTTTGATGCTGGTAATATTGCTTTGTTTACTGTGCCACTCTCAACACTCACAAACACCTCAGTCTGTCACGTCTGCCACTTTACTTCACTCAGATTAAAGGAAACACCAAACTGCAAGGATGTGTATTGGGCTGCGTCAAAGCACAGCTGTTTACTGTGAGTACAGGTGGATTCAGAGCGAGTGGCAGGCAAACACCAGTTACTGCTCCCTGTACAACTTGACAGATGGAGTGGTGACAGATCTGATACAATAAACAGAACAGAAGGAGGTGTGATTCATTATCCTGTTCACCCGCCTGTGGCTGCTCCTTTTGTTTGTAAGTGAGCAGTGGTACTCGGAGAGTAAAAGCCAGGTGCGTCAAACATACGGCCCGCGGGCCAAAACAGGCCCGTCTGAGGGTCCAGTCCGGCCCGTGAGATGACTTTGCATTACGACTGGACACAGGCAGAGCACTAAACTTTAAAGCAATAAAGATGTTGAGGCCAAAAAGTGCGACCACCAAGTGCTAAGGGATGTTTGCTTGAATTAAGATTTACACATATGTCAATCAGTGGATACTTCTCTTAAAGGTGCAGCGTGTAAATGTTTTCTTTTTTTCCATTACCATAAAATGAGCCCATCAATATATATTTACATAAGAAGGGAGGTCCCCTCTATGGAGGCCGCCATGTTTTCACAGTAGTAAAATCTGACATACAACACATCTTTTACACAAGTTTGAATGACAACTGAAGCTCTCCACAGTTTCTCCTGCATGCAGGGTGAGGGTGAGGTGAAGGACAAAACATGCAACTTCACCTCTAGAGGTCATCAAATCTTACACACTGCACCTTTAAGGTAGATGAACTGCTCATCACTTATACATTCAGGTTAAATCAGTTGCATTATTTTGACATATAATATAAATCATACTGAACGAACACTGGCGTCACATGGTGTGTAGAGAAGCCTTGTGCACCTTCTTTAACAGAATCGCAATGCAAGAGTACAAACGTAGTACTTGTTTTGCTCCATGTGCTGGAGAGCTTGGAAAGAAGATGGCCACGCCTCCAGCCCTGTATCGAATTCTTAGAGTACATCCATGGTGCAGAGTGTGCATGTTCTCTTTGGGTACCTCTCTCTGCAGCCTGAAAACATGCAGGTTGGGGTTGTTGTGTCTCGTCATCAGATTTATGTGTGTGTGTGTTGGCCCAGTCACGTGCTGTAAAACCTTGTCCAGGATGCAACACACCTCTCACCCAGTGGATGGATAAATAGAGTGAAGGAGTGATGGATGGATGGAGCACATACAGCAACACACCATCACTCCTTCCCTGCACAGTGGCTGGTCGCAATCCAGGATACAGCATCTTCAACGTATAGGAATCAAAGTGAAGCCTAAATAGCGACCTTGCTCATTCATGGAAGACGCTGCCGTCCCAAAACTCATTATGCCAGTTGTCACGAGAAGGTCAGCGCTATGACACAGAGCTCCAAGCTGCCTGGAGGAATTTAGTATGGATCACCCTCCGCAACAAGCAGAGCTCAATTTCAGCTGTCATCAGGCTGGAGGAGGCAGAAATGCATTACCAGCCAGGATAATATGCTTTATTATATAGCTTATATGCCAGCTCACGCTGCCTGCAGGCAATGAGAGGAGCAATTACAAGGACGGAGATGTGTAGTGTACGTGTGTGTCCTATTGTGTGTGTGTGTGTGTGTGTGTGCACATGCAGCACTCAAACATACCTGCCAGCATTTACCTCTCAAAACCAATAAACTCCTAATGTGTTATTTTCAAAGTCGCATCAATGTTTAAAATGTTATCAGCCTTTGGACATGCACCACTGCTTACTGATGATCTCCAGGACAAGGACATCCTCCCCGTCCGTCCTTTGTAATCCAAACACACGACAATGCGCTTTATACTCACTACGATGGCGCAGTGCTTGTTATTTGCGCATTTCTGAATAGTTAAAATTCTGTGTGAAATTCTCATTGTTTGGAGGATTACACATTACTCAAAACACACAAAAAGAGCTTCCTTTTACTCGAAAGGGAACAAAAGCACCAACTGAAATCACAGTCAGATGACATGATGTGTCACCATGACACCACCAGCCGCTCCTGCGACACACAGCAACACACGCCGGCTTCTATGTTCCACCTTTGAACCCCCCCCCCCCCCCCCCCCCCCCCCCCCCCCCCCCCCCCCCCCCCCCCCCCCCCCACCCCCCCCCCCCCCGCCCCCAGCCCTGCGTGTTCCTAACGCAGCGGTATCACAACATTATGTGTTTTCAGATAAGAAAACATCACAATGGGCCGAATCAAATATTCATCTGGTGTCACCCGTTGATCAGTAATCTCCTGTTTTCATTTCGGCACCGGCGCTTTCTCTAACCCTTATTCCCCTGCTCTCTTGCTCCGCACTTTCATCTGCACGCTCTTTCCGATGTAATCTTTTTGCGGCCGTGGAACGAGAGAGCGAGAAATGATACCTTAACAATGACACAATGCTATTTGCTGCGATGATCATGTTCATCTTCCCATGTTTGCTATTGAATATGAACGCGCCTCTGTGCATGTGTGTGTGTGTGTGTGTGTGCATGAGCATCTGCCGGCTAGCGTTGGTGAATGTATGTCTGAAATGAGCATCGTCGCTTTGCGGGAAACATTGAATCAATTCCGCCCTTTATCTGTTTCATTGGAATCAGTTCAGATTTGGACGTGGAGCTTCAGGACGTGTTCAGGGAGACAAAAGAAATAGCTACGACTTCCCAGAGGCTGCTGGGAGATCACTGCAGCCTTGTACTTGTTAGCACAGACAACATGGAGGCATGTGTGTTTGTGTCTGACCTCTGCTCCTGGCAGGCTGACTGGATCGCCACACACACACACACTCAGCAGCAACACACACTATACTGCTAACAGCTTTACAACACACAGACCTGAGATCTGTAGCTGGACTTAGTTTGACTATGGCGCAGGATGAATGATGAGCAGCCTCTGATACTGGGGCGTCAAACATAGAGCCTGCAGGCCAGAACCGGCCCATCAGAGGGTTTCCAAACAGCCCGTGGGATCATTTTGCCAAGTGTAAAAAAAAAACGTGGCACTCGGTTTATATATTGGTTATATTGAGAAGAGAGGTTTTCATTTATCAACCGGTTTACATTTCGATGTCCACTTGAGATAAAATTGGGCTTGAACAAAAAACGGGTTTGACATCCCTGCGAGCTGTTGGACACACACACTCGTTGCGCTTCTATCACACCGTAATCCAGCCCTGTGTGATGGTACAATGGCAGAAGAGTTTTGGGGGATGTACAAGTAATTACTTTGTTGTGAATGAAGGTCATGTGGAAGGAGAATCATTCCTGTAGATGAAGGGGCGAGATGCCAGCGCTCCTTGTGCAGGGCTATGAAACGTTAGTCTTTGTTGAAGGTAACACTTCAAAAGCTTAAGTTAGACATCAAAGGTGTGTTTGCGCTCACATTATTGCTTCTCTCTGTCAGTTTCTCTGACAGTTTCCTCTCTTTCTCTGCCGCCGTCATGGCCGCTGTTCCCTCCGGTAATTACGAGCAGTTACAGACAGTGGTTCAGGAGAGCTGGGACTCTCCACCGACCATTATGCTCCAGATCAATTCCTGTGGACTGAACTGAGCACGCACACTCTCAGAAGCACAGGACAATTAAAAGTCAACACAGGGGAAAACCCTGCACGTTCTCACACACACACACACACACGCACACGCACACACACAAACATGTAACCTCACACAAACATGCTCCTCCACAGAAAATGAACATGCGCTTACTGACGTGCAGATTACACGGATGAACATATTCAGCAAACAGGACCCCCCCCCCCCCCCCCCCCCCCCCCCCCCCCCCCCCCCCCCCCCCCCCCCCCCCCCTCTCACCCACCCCCACACTCACACACACACGCACACACACCCACACACACACACACACACCCACGCACACACACACACACACACACACACACACACACACACACACACGTGCAAGGGGAGACCCAAGGTGAAGCCACTGGGTACATAATGCAGCAGGAGACTCGGCCCAGAATGAAGCCAGTCTGCCACTAAAGGAAGTTCGAGAAATCTTATTTGATAACGGCTTCAAAACAGCGCGGGCCCCACGGAGCCAAGCGGAGCGACAGCACCGAACAAACCTCTGCTCCGAGCAAAACAAACGGTTTCATGTTTTCCCTTCAAAAGGATCACACGCTAATACGCTGCACAATCTGCCTGATCAAAGCTCTCAGACTGCGTCAGTAGTCTTTGTGTCGTATTTGCGCTCGCATGCGCCTCTGCAGTGTTTGTGTGTCTCTGCCTCCGGAGCCTTATATACTATACGTATGCACCAATCACACGCAGGCATCTTAGATGTAAGATGAAGGGACAAGGCAAAGCAGAGAAGCAGAAATCTCGGCGCACTACATTTTTCTTCCCTTTACTGTATCCTATATAGTTTTATGTGTGTTATATTTAAGGTGGGTAAGGTTACAAATTCCTTTGCTTCCTGTGAAAGGATTTCCTCTCCTCCACCGTAAACACCGAGTGGATTTGATTTATCTTATTACAGAACATGCGTATGGCCACACAGGAACAGGGGGTTTCCACAAGCACTCACTGCACATGCACTGCTTCTCGTGGACTGGAACATGGAACTGGGGCATTCAATTGCAGTCAAGAGGCAGGAGCTTGTGGGAGCACCAGACACACACACAGTGTCATCTGATGATGTCATCCACCATGACTACGTACCACTGGTAAAGGTGTAGTTCACAGTTTGGACTGATACAAATGTTCGGCAGTTGCTCGGTTGCTACCTGGGCAAGAGGTAGTTGACCAGGAACAACAGAGAGAAGGAATGAGCCAATCAGAACGATTCTTACTGTTATCAGGAGGCGGGGCTTTGAAGAGATATGCTGCATCTATATGGACAGTTTATGGTCAGTGACGTATTTTTCAATATAGGAGCGAGTGCCCCTTTCTAATCAATCGCTCAAATTAGAATAATGAGCCAGAATATGAATAAAGCATGTTTCCCTTGATGTAGGAAAATACTATGAACCAATTCATGTTGGGAAAAGAAGCTGAGGAAATTGAAAAAAACAACAACACACAGATAATGACTGATATTCAGAAAACCTGATGTTATTCCAAACATGTATGTAAACACATACACGTATTAGAAACCCTACAGAGCTGTACAGTCGACTGTGGTGCCCGAGAGACCGTGAAGCCTCGCTGAACCCTGAGGATGCACAGTTGGATGCTGGGAACAGTCTCTTATATGGATCTAAATATAGGAATGTGTGGACTCTCCCTTAGTCTCTCTCTCTCTCTTTCTGTCTCACTGACTCAAACACACACACACACACACACACACACACCTCGATGAGCACCAACACAACTTTTGTCTCACACAATCTTGTGCATCTATGCGTGTGTGCAAGCGTCTCGTGAGGACTCTGTTGAAGTAGGGCAGGCTGTAGGAAAGTGGGGCGACGGGGGTGGGAAGCGAGCCCAGTCAGAATATCAATAATGGATAAACACGTTGCCATCGGGAGGGACTGAGGGAGAAGTGGAGAGAGAGAGAGAGAGAGAGAGAGCGAGAGAGAGAGAGAGACGGCCTGAGCGAAAGGGTGAAGAGTGAGGACAAACGCAGAGAAAGACAATGGAGGGCATCGAGGGCATTGGCTTTTAAAGGATCGGTTTACTCATATTAGAGGAACATATTTTCTTACTTATCTCACATGGTGTGTGGTTTTAGTTTGACTTCCTCTGGAGCGACTTCAGGATCCATGACTCGTGATTCTGACCTAAGACGAATTCTGACTCCAGCCCAGAAGATTCAAATTTGAGTGCATGTGGTATTAAAACCCGGAATGCAAAGACAAGTGTTGATTCTAATGCACCGTTAGATGACTTTATATACCTTTCCCCATTGTCCTGTCATTCTGTGGGTTGTACAAGGTCTTTGTGTGTGAGGTGTTTACTTATGTCCATTGATATAGGGGGCACTTTAAGCCTGACTCTCTGGGTCCACACGGCAAAGACTGTGAGTTATTACCTCCTAAATACAATTTATTTGTGCCAATCTAAAAAGAGCAATGACTCAGGAACAGACACTACAAATTCCCTTTTCATGGAAATGAACTGAATCAGCCAGAGACAAATTCTTGAGCCGTCTCTTCTTGGAGACATTGTGATCCAATTGTGATCGGCCTCAGCTACAAGTTGAATTCTGAACACAGCACAGCATCCGTGGAGCTGCAGAATTACTCTGTTACTCAAACTAGATTTCCAGTATCGTATTTCACCCCCCCCCCCACACACACACACACACACACACCCACAGACAGACACACATACACACAGAAGGTACACCTTGTTATTTCAACTCAGAGCTGGAACTGAGGAGGTGAATGGTTTTTCAGTTTGTGATGTTCGCATATTAAAAAAAAACAGTGACTTGTTTGTCCAAAAACAACGTTCCCGTCACTTTCTATATCTGCCACAGAGCTCCACTCTAACAATTTCCATATGAATCTGAGCGGGGAGGAAAGTCCGAGTGAAAGTGATCACGGCGCGGAATTCTATCACTGACTCTCAAAGGCACAGCGCCATTGAGTTTGTTTTCCTTCTTCATTTCTAGAAAGCTGTGGCCAATATAAATGATGTTATTCACCTCCAGTGTATTGGGGTGAAGGCATTAATCTCAGAAACACACATTTAGAAAAAAAAAACAGGGAAATAAATCAGTTGCTGTGTCACGAGAAAGAACAAAATGGCCAAGTGAGAAAATGTGCCTTGGTATCATTTATAAAACTCAAATGAATCATTCCATTTATAACATTTGAACAAACCTTACCACGGTGAGGCTATGAAACAAACATCTCCTTTTACCATCACTTCTGTCAAAGAAAAACAAAAAGACATTTAACAATAGAACAAAAAGACTTAAATGTCAAACCACCTCCAACAGAGTGAAAGCATATGATTGCTGAGATGATACCGCTGCAAGCTGCCGTCAGTGACTCAGGAGCAGTGTGCACATGCCAGTGAGAGAAAAGGGTAAAAAAAAATACAACACAAAATGAGAAAACGCAAGGTCGGATTTGGAAATGAAAAAACGTAAGGTCGGATTTGGAAATGTACCATTTTTCACATTTAAGTAGGAAAACCAGTGTGAGAGGTGGGCCATCCGACAGTGTTCCAAATCCATTTAGCCTGAGGTAAATGATGAAAATAGGATGCACAGGGCTCCACTCGGCACGCCATTGTCACTCTTGATTCATATTTATGCAGCCTGCAGCAGAAAATCAGGTGTATGTGTGCATATGAGTGTGAGCGTTGAGAGTGAGTGTGTGTGTGTGTGTGTGTGTGTGAGAGAGAGAAAAGTTCTGTTTTCCTGTGCCCTGACTGTCAGGGAGGGATTACAAGGAAAAGAGAGGATAGTGTTCAGAGGTTTTCGACTACAGGGCATTCAACAATGTACTTTCTCTTGCAATGGCAACCCGGGAGGATGTGTGTGTGTGTTCGTGTTGCACGGCAGGAGACCACTGACTGGCTCCTTTGTTCCTGACAATCCACTCAAGGCAAAATTTGTGTCTTGTTTTGAAGCATACGAGTGTTTGCAGGTTACCATGAGGGGCTTGTTGCTTATGGCAACTCAGCCGTGTCCACCTGTGTCTTCTCCTTTTCCCTCTTAAACGTGCTGATCCCGGCCAGACACTGAGAGGGAAGGTGTGGTGCTGCTGGGGGTGAAATTATGATGAACACTATTAAAAACTCCCATACACATTAAAATACTATTGTTTCATATGTGTGTGTGTGTGTGTGTGTGTGTGTGGGTGTGTGTGTGTGCGCGTGTGTGCATAAACAGACTGACAGCTTTTTTCAGTTCTGTCCCTATGTACAAGCCTCTCTATTATTCCTTCCTTAATGGCACTAATTAGACTGTTCCCTTTAATTAATCTGTCCTTGATTGAGCGTGTGTTTATCTGTGTGAATGGGTGTGTGTGTGTGTGTGTGTGTGTGTGTGCATGCGTGTGTGTGTGTCCACATCAATGAGGCACGATAATCAAACTGCTAATCCCACTGATCTCCATACTCTGACTAAGTGATAGAAAACAAAAGGCTGAGTCTCTGTCAGCGCGCGCGACTCTTCCATTCCTTCGTCTTCGCTGACCTCTACAACACAGAGCCGGGCAAAACTATGCATCCACAATCATCAAGGTGACGAGAGTACAAGTGGAATCCATTACACTCTCCTAATTACTTGCAAAGGTTGCAATTAGTGAAAACAGCGCAATGGGCTTGTGTGAGGAAATATGAGACGGGGGGGGGGCGGGGGGGGAATCACAGGAGGACTTGGAGTCGCACCAGCTCCTCTCTTTCTTTCTTTAATATATACAAGCACGCACATTCTACCGCTTTTCCTGTCCCTCCTCGTTTCGTTTTGCCTCGGTCCGCGTGCAAACGGCCGTCCACCTCAGCAGAGCAACTGAGTCAACATTTTTGCCGAATGACTTTATGTTTTCGTTGTGTAATTGTTGCCATGAAGCCTAATTAAAGTTCATTGTTCATCCTCCTCACCTCACACTCTCTCCCGCCCGCCTCTCACACGCTCTGCTCCACGTGTGTGAGAAAGTAATTATATCTCGGTGCGCCTGCGAGACGACACACTTCTGATCCGCGCATGAGAGCGGGCTCAGAGGTTGAATGTAATGAAATAGAATACATAATAAGATGCCAGAGCGCCCGGCCTTTTACAGGCTTGTGACTTGCACACAGCAGATCCAGAGCCTCGAGCTACATTTCTTCACCATTATAGGATGATTTTTTTGTCTTTTAATTCAAATCTAGTCTCGAGTCCCTAGGTCACGTGATGTGTCTGTTGATGTTCCGCTGTTCCCAGGATAAATACTTAGGAGAAGAATTCCACTTTTGCATTTTTGTTTCATCTACCACCAGCGCCATGAACCGATGGAGCACCCGGGGTAATTAAAACCAGCCTATGTGAACAGAGGTGACATTCTTCCCTAAATTTGCATTTAGCGCCTTGGAATTTCGCTTTCATGTCAGGAAAGGTAGGAAATCCTGGGAACTACAACAACAACCGACACGACGTCACCCTGCTCCTGTACTTTCAAATGCAGAAATCCCCCTGAGAGGGCGCAGTGTGAGGAGTCTGCTTTGTTCTTCACAATAACACGGAATCCCCTGCTTATTCGTGACAGACATATTAACGGAAACAGAAACAGAACACGTGGAACAGGGTCAACCTCGGAAAGGCCGGATCAAACTGTGTTCTTCTGGTTGGGTATATTTTGAAACAGCGGCACAAAGCATGAACAAATGAGAGGTAGACGGGTACAGTGTCTATGTGTCTGTGAGATATTCTATATATGAAAATATATTCTGGGGTTTCAAATTGTTCAACAGTTGAACATCTCAAACGAAATGAACGTTTTCTGTCCTTGTGTCGATGGTTGATGTTTGTGATCAATGTGACTGTAATTCATCATTTGATCACAGGGAATCATGGCGGACTGAGCGATGAGAATGGCTGGTAAAGCCCATGTATTGACAAATATTCACATCGCTGTTTCCTCCCAAAAAAGGTAATACATAAACGATGGGACCAAATGATGTCATAAGCTCATGATAGCAGTGTTGGTTATCGGTCTACTTTGGCTCTAGATAGTGGATGAAACGATTACGTGTAATATCTAAATAGAAGAAGGACAAATGAAATGTAATACACAAGTCAAACAATGTGCGGCACAATTCAAAACCAGAACAGACAGCTCTCACCTCTGAGGCTTTCACCCGGAAAGAAGATCTGTATTAACCCGACACCTGTACACAGAGTGGGTGGGTGCAGCGGGGGTCAAAGATCAAGTGTAAAACTTTGTCCTTCCTCTCTGAGACAGTTTCTCTTGTAAACTCTCTTTGTGAGCAGCCAACTCTAACACTCCCCATTTGTATATGTGCCGCTTCCAAGAAGAAGGAGGAAGCTGTAATACCATCTGCCTGTGCTTGGCTACCACAGCCATGGAGGAGATGACTCAGACTCAGACACACACACACACACACACATGGATAGATTTTGGGAAAAGTGTGTGTTGGGGGGTTCAAGCGTTGAAATGTACAGAAGAAAATGAGTGACACAAATACGAGATAGCTCACGGAGGTGGGACCTCTGCAGTGAAGGAGGCAGCATTATAGCATCAGCATACAAACACCTCGGTAATGAAGCGCCAGCAATCCTCTGCTGGAACCACGCACACCTATCCATCTCCCCCATGCATTATTCACCGCGCACAGCCATTTTACCGCCCAGCGCACCCGGCAAAGATTGGTTCCACTTTTTATTTATCTGTTTTTCATCCCCTCCCTTCGCTCCCCTCCTCCTCCTCCTTCCTTTCCACAGCTTTTCAATTAAATTAAAGCGAGCACGACACTAAATCCATGCGGCAGAGGCTGCCCACATGACAATTAGACTGTCAACCAGATAGAGGGAGAGGGAGAGAGGAGATAGAGAACACAGCCCAGGTAAAGTTGGCAACGCTGAAATTCTCATTTAGGGCAGTGGACTCAAACCAGCACGGGTGCCAGAGGCGGCGCTTTGTAGCTGCTTGAGTCCACATCCGGCTCTGATTACCTGCAGACTCACCATTAAAGTCAAATTTCAATATTCAAATCTGAGGCAAACCAGCATTTCTGCAAACATTAAAACACTCGGGTGCAGCTACAAAGGATTTTGCACCTAAAACAAATGCAGAAAGCTTTCTCTTAGGAAATGGGCGGTGTCCCTCACTTCGGGGCAAGACATTTACAAGTTCATTCATTGTCCTCATTTACAAGTTCTTCATTTTGATTTGGGCTATAACTTGAAAAGACTTTTGTGTTCGGATCATTCTTCTCCCACTGACCATTGCTGTGACTCCTCTCTTCAGCCTCTGTCTGAAAAACATATCTCCACAAGACCACCCATCCAAGTGATGCCCAGTGGGCTGAGATTGTTCAGCTGGACTGCTCAGTTATGATTGGTCAACCCTTCTGAAAAGACAATATGTTGCCAGAGTAGCTGCTATTCATATATTCTTAGCAGTGTTTATGGAAAAAAACAACTTTTACATACACAGAAAAAAAATCTACAACAAAAATGGAGCATCTTAAAGGAGATGTGTGTAAAAGTGTCTGGAGGCTGCTGTAACATGTGCTGCTGCCACAGAGGAAATAAATTCATGATGAGTGCAAACGAGTTCTTAACGTCTGCTCAGCTGAATTAACCGGGGAGAGATTCTGTCTCACAGCCGAGAATGAATCCTTTCACAGATGATGACCTCAAACGAACTTAAGGACTTAAAAATGTCAATCAGAGAAAATATTTGTGAGCATGAGCGAGAGTCGCTGGAGCGATTCCATCACGTGACAAAGTGTGTGTGTGAGTGAGTTTACAGATGTTCGCACAAAATATTTGACCATCACTCAAACACCGTTACAATGTCGGGCGGCCATGTGAGGATAAGGAAACATTCTCGGAGCTGTTTTCTATGGTGCAGAGTGTGATCGCTCACAAATGTGAAGGATTACGCCAAGACACACACTTCATCAGTGGACTTGTTTGTAGGCCGGGGTGTGCTGGAGTACACAGCCGCTGATTTGCTTTTATAGTTATTGCTATGGTAACGGTCCAACATGATGAGCATTACTTCAGAAAGCACATGGCCAAAACTGCCGCCCTTAAGCCACCATCACATCACTCGCACTATGGGATAATCATTTTGAATTGTGTGTTGGCAATGCGAGGCTGACCTGAATAGATTGTCTGGACCAATGACCCTGCGGCCCGGATTTACAGACATTTTCATATCATCACCATTTGAAGTCTCCACAAAGTTCATTCATGTCAGTATAATAATAATAATAATAATAATAATAATAATAATAGCATTTTTTAATCTATAGATTGCTTTTCCTGATACTCAGAGCTTATATATATCCTTTGCAGCATAAGGAGGTGAGGTTTCCTCTCTGCACAGCACCAACCACTGGCCCCTGCCCTGATTTCACAGTTCATCTCCCTCAGGTCTCAAATCTGCAAACTTGGCAAATTCAGAGGCAAACACACTGGCAAGGAGACAAAAGGCCATCTCCACAAGCATCTATTGCTAGTGTACCCTTTGAGGCATCTGGGAGAGATGTTTATTCCCTGAACAGCGCCACCTACTGGCCAACATTACATGACTAAAAAAACTGCAACAGGAACTAGAATATGACCAGTATGCGCCATCAATCATTAGAATCACATAACCTGTGTTTAAGAATGAAACATGGCTGCCGAAAGCATAAATACTGACTCGGCTATATTCATCATTATGACTGTTGTCTACCTAGTTTCTGAAAATTGTTCAAGTTCAAATGATCATTGTTAAAGATTTTAAGATCTACCACTGAGAAGCCAAGGGCAGAACTATACATCTTCTAAGATATCATCAAAACAACATCTCTCACCCATGTCAGACTAAGTGTTACCATAAATTAATGTTGAAAACCACACAGACAACTTGTCCATGTATGATTAATGCCTTTAATCTCACATGAGCCTCATCCTCAGGTGGTAACATAACACTCCATTACAGTGGATGTGCCACTGCTGGAACATTGGTGTGAAGCCAGAAGCTCCTGGCAGCGTGGTTCAGGTGCAGCTAACAGGGTTAATGAAGAGCCAGCTGATCAGCAACTGTCTCCTGTGTGGCCTCAGAGAGAGGATGGAGGAGAGGAACATTTGTTTTATTTTATCAAACCAACACAGGAGCACGGGTAGTCGTGTCTCGAAGACGAAGGCGACACGATAACAGTGCCAGGAGGTGAGACAGGAGAAAAATGAGGGAAGCAGGAGAAACGGGAATTGAATTGCTAGAATGTTTGAGTGCACTGATCAGGCAAAAAGTCTTGATCATCTTGCCCTGATCTGAAAAGTATCTTTCCCGGAGGTTGAGAGCAGCTGATGGGGATATGACTTCTTTCTCCTCTGAGCGTCATTTGAAATCTCTCCCCTAATTTCCTTCCACAAAAGGGGGCGAGATTCAGCAGGACACCCATCCAAATTCTGGAAGAGACTGAATCATCTCTGTATTATACTCGCGGAGGGCTGATGCCATGTTAATCTTCTGCTTCAGTTCACAGATCAGACTGTATCACTGGGCCGACAGTGTCCTTAGCTGACTTATGCGAGGGCAGCAAATGCACCAGGTCTACAGAGCCTCTTAGAGATGTGCATCGCCAAGCGGGACAGAGCTTCAGAGATGCAGCTGAATTTTCCTCTTATTCAGAATGACCACGGTAGAATTTGTTGTGCAAACTTCTTGACATCCAAGTTTTCTATTTCGAATCTTTGGAACATTTCATGCTGTATCACTAAAGTTTGAAGGGGTGAGAAACTGAAAATGTGTAAAAATGTGTGAAACTAATGACTGTGTTCAGTCTTTTTCATGGGGTCATGTAGGCATGTTAATTAGAAATTACAACTTCACTCAAATCCAATTATGTGATTTCCTCTTTGTTCTTTGACAACCCTTATTTCCTCCCTAATTACATTAGTTTGAAGAGTGCTGCAAGATTACGTGTTTTCATACTTCACATGTACAAAACACCTTTAGAATTATAACTGATGTCTAGATCCTTAAACAGGAGGTAAAAATGGAAAGATATCAAACTAAATGTCTGACAGGACAATCGGGTGGTGAGTATAATATATATTGTTCAAACATTATAGATTTCAATTAGTTAGAAAGTGAACGTCTGTAACATAATAATGGTTTCTCACTCCACAGTGTTACCTGCTGGCTACTGTCGCCCACCTGTGCCACTTGAAACTTAAAAACCTTGCTTCCTGCCTGGCTGATGCTGGTTGCCAGGCAGGCGAGCTGTTTCACCAGGTTCCAAGTTCTGATTCTGAGCTTTCTTACCCAGCCATTAGAGCAATATCATTTCAATATATCACTAATAATAACCTCATTTTATTACCAGTACGTGACATTTCTCAAAATGTCAAACTACATCTGTAATTCCCATATGATCCGGCGGAGACAACCCTGCTCAGAGTCGATTCTTACAGTGGTCAAAAGTCCAAACTGTCATTTTTGGAGAGGTCCATGTACCAGTGAGGTGACTCGGCGTGAGGCGGATGCACATTGTCTGAGGCGATGAAGGATTCTTAAACACTGCACAGCGAATGTCTATGACAAGGACAAAGAGGAGACATTAGTCTCTGCAGAACACATAACTGTTGTCTGTGGTGTTTACTTGCACCTGACCTTGAGTGACATTTAAGGGCAAATTGCATTACTTTCCAGTTTCCTAGGCAACAGCTGATGCACACCGTATGCGCCTTGGTACCTATATGCTTAAACGTGTACGTTTTCAAAATGTGGGTCTGTGGGTTGTCAGCAGCGACAGGTAAAGCCAGGTTCTGCCAGAGACAATTGGGAGTCAGCAGTTATTTCAGGGAGAGTGCTGTTCCTGAAATGAGCACAGACGGAACCCAAACCAAGCAATTAAGGAGAAGGTCAGGCTGGATAGATGGTCTCCCATTTCATGGAGCCAGAGAGAGAGACACACACACACACACACACAGAGTAAGAAGCATTACTTGCATTATTATAATTTTTTTTAAACACGTACGTATAGGAGCAGAACAACAGATACCGTGGCATTGGAGGCTGAGCAACACAAAGACGCACATCACTTTCCAACATTTGAAACTCAGTGTCCCATGTCCAAGGGTAGTTAAGACAGTGACAGTTCACCAGAAGGTCTCTTAATGAGACGTGAATGGTGTAACTGAAGCAGAGAGGGGGATCCTGCCGCGTGCTGTGGCATTAGTTAACAGCTGAGTAATGGGCTGGGACACTAACTGCACAAGGTGAAGCATGGCGCGAGAGTTTTGGCTTACACCTACAGGGGGCGCGCCAGCATGCATTACACTCCTGGTTTACCAATTTGCACACCGTTCATTTATGAGGAAGAGGTGACTGGGAGGTCATTCTGCTGCCATGTGTCAGTCTCTGCAGGCAGACGGCCTCAGTCTTGGTAACTAGAAATGGGCTGAGGAGGCTGTGGCTGCACACCAGCAGCAGCAATTCAAGCAGAGAGCACATGAAAACAGTCAGCTGTTCACGAGGGGAGAAGTTTAAGGGATTTCAACATTTAACAATGGAACCAATTAAACCAGCTGAATATCAAAGGATGTGTTGATACACTGAGGTCAAGTGAACCAAAACCACAGCATCAAACGTACCAAACAAACAATACTAGCTCTGTCGATAATTCATGATGAATGTCACGTCCACTTATACTGTGTTCTGTTTCAGTGACTTTGATCCTTTGGATCAAAGCAGTATCAACAAACAGATTATCTTTCATCACAGATCTGCACGTTATGTTAAGTATTGTCATGCTATGATTGTTCTCCACATAACAGAAGTAGTGGATGTATATGAAGTAAGTCATGATCGAATTTTGGAGCATGACAAATAGTTAAGTACAAAGTCTATTTATTGTTGTGCTGATACTTAAAGCTGCAAAAGAATTGAGTGATATACTAATATACTGTGTTATACTGTGACGGATGAGGCAGCTAAATACATGAAGCCTGTAAAAGAACATATGTTAAGATTATCTTTAAATCTCAAAAGTGGAATCACCAGTGGTAGTACGGTGCAACTACTACATGAGCAACAAAGACAATGGCAAGTTCACCTGATTCATATTTGAAAGAAGCGGTATTGAATCCATGCATGGATTAGTATTTTCTTCTCCAAGTGTCCCTGTATGAAAAATAAAGACATGAGAGCAAACCAGACTGTAGAAAGAATAAAGTGGTGTCGTCAGTCATATAGGAGGAACAAGAAGATGAGAGTGAGACAGAGAGAGAGCGAGAGAGAGTAAACGACAGAGGGAAAACTGGAGAGACACTCAGCTGAGCAAGACCACAGAAAAGTCATAACCCAGATTCAATTAGTGTCTGATCGCTGTTCTATTGCTGTAATATTACACATCTGAGAGCAGTTTCATTTTTCAACCAAAGGCCAAGCGTCAGCCTCATTTATGGTGGAGCTCACACACACGTACTCTCACGCGCAGACACTCAGGGACAGAATATGCTCGAATCAGATTCGCTCCATTCAGACCAAGACCAAAATCACATCGGAACAGAAACACAACAAGCGATGACATCGACAAAATGCACACATCTGTAACAGAGAGGGATGGCGAGAGAGAGGGGAGGGGTGGCGAGAGAGAGGGGAGGGATGGCGAGAGAGCGAGGCGGGATGGCGCTCAACGGGAGTTGGGGGGGACCGACTGACTGACAGCCTATTTGTTCAGGATGATGAAGACATTTCCGTCCAGGCAGCCATTTATAGCGTTAGTAGCTGGGACAGCCTGTCAAATCTGCTTTAGCTCTCCGTGCTGTCTGCACACCGCCGCCGCCGCCATCACGCACACATCAGTGCACGTGCTCCCACTCACCACAACAGGTGTGCATCAGTGATGTGTGGTTTTCTGGAGGAAAGAGGAAAGCAGCTTTCACTCAGGGGCACCATTACGAGCACATCACCTCTGCGCTGAATTATTTACAACTCATACACACGTATATGTGCAGACGTGGCAAATGCATTGTGCTCCCTTTTCTTTTTTTTCTTTTTTTTTCCCCCCTTCACCACTCTGCCACCCTCCCTCACAACTTCCCAAAGGCAAAATATCCCATGAACACTGACCGGGAGCGACTGCGTGGGATCTGGATGCAGTTAGCAGGTTGGATGCTGTGGCAGCAGCACAGGTAATGTGGTTTGTCACTGCACATCCCTCACATGTGTAATAGCGGGAAATAGAGCTGAAAGCATAATGTCACAGCGGGCTATAAAACAGACGCTCAGGGGCAACAACATCACAGAGACCCCCCACCCAAGTCAGGGGAGAGCGGGCATCTGTCATGAATGCGCACGCTCACATTTGGGCGAAGCATAAAAACACATGTGAACACATGCACACGCACTAATTGTCTCTCTCTCTCTCTCGCTCTACACACTCATAACTTTCTGAGCACATAAGTGGCTTTTGGGGAGACTTGAGGCACAGAACTGAACACACACACACACACACACACACACACACACACACTGTGTCTCTCTCCCTGCCTCTCCCTGCCTCTCCCTCCCTCTCTCTCTTACCCAACACACACATTAAGTGGTGTATGGGGGACTGTGAACTCCAGCTGAACTCAGGGTAAAAGCGAGGTGAGAGTCAATGCTGCTCACATGCACGGATGACTGCATGTGCACACAAAAACCAGGATAATAGTCGAACTGTAAGTCTACAAAGTGAGCTTTAAAACAATTTACAGATGGTGTTTGTCAAATTTAATCTTTATCTAATCCTGCAAGCAGCTGTGTGAGGAGTTCAAGCCCATGGACTTCCTGTAGTAAGAGGGCTACACAGGAAATGAGGCATACTTGGGGAATACTATGAGCTATTAGCATGCTGCTTGGATGTCACATGGGTCACAGAAGGCCCCTGCTCAATTTAGGTCAAAGGAAATGGTCACAATTCATTGGCGGGATAATTTTTGGTTGTTTCTGCAGTTTCAGTTATTCTGCCACCAAAAAAACACGACTAGACCTGTGACCTGGTATCAAGAAGACAACATCTCCAAACAGCCACTGATGCCCTTCAAGGTCGCGGACCTCAAACCTCCAGAACAGCGCAAGTCTTGCAGCACAGGGGCAACATACTATGTGTTTCAAGCATTCACCAGTGGCTTTTTTTGGAAATATACCCCGCCCACTTCAATAAAACATATTTGGTGACTCGTGTACTTAGATGATCCCCACCAAATTTGTGAAACAGGATCCAACTTAAACAGGATATTATTAAAAGAAAAATGTTCCATTGCCATAGCGATTAACAGAGGACATGTTTTTGAAAACCTACAGGTTATAAAATACAAAGACGTCAAACAGCTGTCTGCCTCCTCTGGCTTGGACTCTCAGAGATGCTCATCAAGCAAACCCACAAAACACACACTCAAACCATGTGCTTTTGCACACACGTCTCCTTAGATACGTTTTGAGTGACTGAATGTTCCTGAAGTCCTTTCTGAATTATTGAGCACACCGGGCACCACTGTTTTAGACCGGTTACATCATTATCATCAAGCTTCAACAATACAATTTCAACAATTCAGATTTATTACAATTAACTTAACTATTAGCTATTATACGTTTTGTTTATTTGATGTATATCTTAACAATTCAATAATTTGTGTCGATATATGTGACTAAAATATAGTGTATGACGCTGTAGGTGGTTGTAAGTGGGGTGGTACAGTGTGGTACTGGTGGCAGTGGGGTTCCCTCTAAAAGATTAATGTGTAACTTTGTATGACCCTGGCTCACAGCCTCACCACATCTCATTGGCAACCCTGGCACTTCGGTTCACCAAGAGCCGTTAGCCATGGCTCATCAAACACACGCGTGTGCACGAGAGCGCGCGCACACACACACACACACACACACACACACACACACACACACAAAGAGCCATATAAGCAGAGAGGTGGAATCACAAAAGACGCACATTTTCAAGCCCACATACAACAAACAAGAATGTGCACAGCAAGTTCACGTTCAAAGATGCCCTACACACTTGCACAACTCGTGCACATGCACACACACATACTATATACCGGCTAACTGGTGGTTGATCAAGCCAATCTAAATGCTAAACAAGAGTCTGTCTAGGGAGTAAACTGCTGGCTGGCTGCAGACTGTCTCTTCTCTAGAGACTCATAACAGGGGGACATAAAATTCATGTGTGTGTGTATATGGGTGTGTGTGTGTGTGTGTGTGTGTGTGTGCATATAGATATTGCCTCTTTCAGACCATATCTGGTATAAACACCAACCTTGTCAGAACCAGTAGCCCTAATGGGGACCAAGGCCCTGTCCCAGTTAAAATCGGATTAAGAGAAGTCAAGCAGAATATGATCTCCTCTCATTTTCGAGACCCCAGCCCCACATTCACAATAAACAATTTGCGCAATTTTGTTTTTCCTCCATGTGTGATTGCTAGGTTGAAAAAAGGGAAATAATGCTGGAATCACAAAAACACACAAACACGGGGCAGGGAAAGATGTGTGCACACATTCACAAAGAGGACACTTTGCTGCGGTGAACACAGCCACAATGGATGTATAATAACACAGGCTATTTAATCAGCTTCCTGAATAACCCTGTGTAATGATGCTTTTTGCATGCACAACACAGGGTAGAATATGTATACCCACGCATATGGCTTTACTCAATGTTCTGCATTGGACCTTTACCTTCCCAGAGGTCCAATGCATGGAAGTAAGCCTGCAAGTAGAACTTGACAAGGGGATTTAGGGACCCGACTGCAAGTTCCACATTAGCATATTATCTATTATATCATCTAGTCTAACTGCTGAAGCTTTTACAAACTGCACAGTTTGTTACTGTTATTTTATTCACGGTGCTGAGACTGAGAGTCATTCCGGGCACTTTCACACCAAATTCCATATCTACTGTTCCCTCTGGATCTAATCAAAAGGTAAAGTGAAGCCATTAAGAGACAGTGAGTAAAGATTTGCCTTGTTCAAGGATTGCAGGTAAGATGCGGGGGGTGTACACCTGTTTATGCGCAAGACACTGTGTGTCTGAGTCACTGAGAACACACAGAGGACACCATGATGAAGATTGACTTGTTGAGTAATGAAAATCCACTGCAGCCCTCCACAGAGAGACGGAGCGAGAGAGAGTGAAGTAATGAAGTAATGAAGGAGCAAAAGGCTACAAGGCGCGATCCTTGGAGAGCGAGGGGGTTGTCTCTGGGGATCAGAGTTCCCTCTGTGAGACGGGTGGGTTAAGGAAGACTTGAGGAATTGAAGGGAGAGTGGAGACTGTTAGAGAGCAGAGGGGGCTGGATGGAAACTGTGGAGAGACGGAGGCCATGATGGATGGAGACACACTTGCATGCTTTACAGATTCAGGACAGAGCAGGAGGGCAGGGCACCCAAAGAGAATATGCGCTTGGGAAGGCGAGGCGACCGTCCGACTGTTGGGGGAACAGGATGTTTTAAAGTTGCTTCACACACGAACGGAGGGCTCAGGTGTGTGACTGCAAGAGTCGTTGGCCTTTATCATAAATCCCAAGGCAAACCTGATCTATAATTCATGCCGACAAATGGAGGTGACACCAGAGGGAACACAAAATCACGGCTTCGCACACACCAGCTCACACACTTTCATGGCTTTGGAAATACGCTGCCACACGAACAATCTCATTCTTTCAGGCAATCTGTGGAATGACTATGTCTCTTGGGGTGTAGGCTAAACATCCATTGCTATGGTGATGGAGCTTGGGCTCTATCCAAAGAGACAGATGATCTATAGAGAGGTTCATCCTTCACGGATGGCCATGAGGAGAAAACAGCAGCCGAATAACGCCAGTGCCTGAAGGGCCTTGGGGCCTTTCAATTTGGGGTAAATTGTTGCTCGCAGCGAACTCCGAGGATATTTGTCACGTCAGTGGTGGACGATCCACAGCAACAGATCACTATCGATCGGATATTTGGGGGTTTTATGAGACATAGCTTGAGGTGTGTCTGTGTGAATGTCAAGTTTGTGCCTGAGGAGGAAATGAAGGAAATTAACCGATAAGCTCATGATGCTTTGTCATTACTGCCAATATTGTCTAATCCATGCTGCTGACACAGATACAGTCAGAGGGGGCATTGATCCAGTTTTGAACAGTCTGCGGAGGGGAATGTGTGGTTTGTATGTGCGCACCCACTTGTGTGCGTGCATGTGTGTTAAGCAAGTTGGACGATGCAATTAGAGTCCAATCTCGAATCAGAGCAGCGCAAGTGTCAGTAGGTATTAGGTTCTGTGAAGTCTAAGGATTACCATCCAGGATTTTTTTTTTATCCCATCCCTCTCTTCAGGGTGAGAGAGAAGCCAAGGATGTGTGAGGAGGGGTAAAGGAGGAGGGGAGGAATATGATTTATCCCTCACGCGACTTGATGAATCTGCTCTGGGTGGCTAAACTATTTATGAGCCTCATAGCTAAATTCCTCCATGCGTCTCTTCCCTTTCTCGCCTCGAAACCCAAATCTAATTCAGTCTGGTGAGATACACACATACACGTGCAGACCCGTACACATACACATACTTAGCACAAAGTCACCGAAATGAACACACATAAAAGACACTAGCAGGCTGGTACGATGATTAGCATTTGTTCCTGCCTGTACACAAATCCATATTTCATGAGGAGGAAGATGTAGAAGTGTTTATTTAAGCAGGTTTGGCTCTCGCAGAAATCAAAGACCAGCAAGGAGATGAGCAGAGATCCCATTATCTTATCCTTGCAGGGCCTCTCATCTGGGTGATTTCCATCTTTGCGAACGAGATAGAGGATGACTCTCCACTGTTTTGTTTACTGAGGAATCCAAATTTTGAAAACAGTGGAAAGTGTGTTTTTTTCATCTGTGTGAAAACACTGAATGGAACTTTGCACTCTGTGAAATTAAAATCATTGAAAGTGTGGAATAGTTATGGGCCTCATGCTTCAAATTTGAGGTATTCCTTACCGTCATAAAGTTTGCATCGGAAAAAGTGAGGCAAGTGAGCAAAAAATATGGCGCCAAGAAGTAGAAACGGAGAGAAAGAGCTTACCTGATTTATCAGGACCCATAAAACTGGGTTTGGTCAAAAGTTTGGGAATGAAACTGGGTTTGGTCTCACTTCTTCTCGATACGTTTGATATTTAAAAAAAAACACAAGTCTCTATATTCTGGGGAAAACACTGAGCGTGGGTCAAGTTTTCCAAGAACTCCCATCAGGGTCAGGTCAGGTTGGTTGCTCTCTGGCTTGGTCAGTGTCAGAAGAAATACGAGGTCCAAGCTTTAGGGAGCTCATGCAGGTTCACATATAAATATATGCAGGTAATTAAAAAGATACGGGGAGAAGTTGTGAGTAGGTAAAGTGCATAATGTACACTCTTAGAGAGACAATGATACTATGAGACTGCTCTACTCCTACTGTAAGTCAGCTGGAGGTTCCCACGCCCTTGGCTTGGCAGATAAGCAGAGGCTCTAATGCAGCATGCTGCCAGCACCACAGATCAATGTGTAACAATAATACATACCAAAGAGCTTCAACGTCCATTTCATAATCTCCTAATCAGCTCAAAATCAAAAGCATGCTGTGAAAATCCACTGGGAGCATGGAATATGCTTGTGATTGGGATTATTTTGCTTATCATGTAGAAAATAAATTTACAATGCTGTTTTATTCCCCAGAGATCTGGGAGCTGAGGTTCAGTCACAGTTGTGCAACCCAGAATTGTAAGTGCCTCGACAATAAGGGGGCTGAGCTGTTGGTTCCTGGCTGAGCACTTGTAAAACAATGTTGCTTTGTCCCGGATTACCTATGAATGAGTCCGATAAATACTTGTTTTTCTGGATGTTATGAATCAAGGTTGGTGTGCGGTGGGAAAATCGTAGTAATCCCTGACGTTAACAGTGGTCACATTTACTGCTCACTCACTCACTGCTCCTGGCCTCTAATGCATCATGCCCACCTTGGTTCTACACGTACAGGTGCTTAAGAAATGCTTTCATTCATGCCATGTTTGCAGTAAGATGTTGTGCGAGCTTCTGTGTGTCTTGACAACCAAATGGCTTCCTGGCTTGTTTGGAGCACTCATGCAATGGTATAATTCTACCCTCGTAATTATTGCACAAAGCAAAGAATGTAAATCTACTTGAAGAGGGTGCAGGTCGTAATCCAGGGCTTGTGCTCCAGTTTACTCAGATGTTGAAAAGGCATGACCACCACAGACTGGAAGACAGGACATAGGACTGGAGACAAGAATGTAGGGATGACTCTGGTCCATCCTGTACAGAGCTTCTACACCTATTCAAATCTAAACTGCCATCCAAGTGAATCCCCACATATTTAAACACCAACACGTTCAATCAATCACTGAACCCAAATTGAAGTAGTAGCATTAGTCCTGGATCTTCTCAACTCCTCCACTGACTTGTTTTGCTGATGATGATGTGACTTACACAAGTCCACATTTTTTACTAATAGAAAAGAGTGAAAACTAAATGATAGGTATGGACAATATATTGGATATGGATGTGCCACTATGCAGCAAATGAAGCCTTAATATTTCGGAAACAAATATTATCTTATGCATTTGTTGAGGCCAGACAAATATTACAAACATTTGGTCCATATCTCATCTATTAACATGGATGAAGCAGGGTACTTTACTGCAGTCGAGAACCAGGATGTGATTAAAATGCCGTTGCTTCACTTTAGGACAGCCATCATAGTTGTACGTGTAGTGTTTCGTGGGGCTATACAAACATTCCCATAGTAAACAAACAGAATGACTGTGGCTAAAGAAGGAAAAGATACAATGACATTGAAAGGGAGAAAGATGGATTGGTTTATGGTGACTAGATTAAGGAGGAAAGGGAGATGCTAAGAGGTGGAAAACAAAGAGAAACAGAGGGCAAGGAGAAGGTGAGTGGCTATTCTAGGAGGTGCATTGATCATGTGGAGGAGTCATTATGGCCAAAGGAGACAAACAGGGAGACAGAAGATGAACAGGGGAACAGACAAGCAGACAAAATGGCCGGTGCCGCTGCTCATTTTCTCCCTTTCCTTTATCTCCCTCTCTTTGTGTCTTCATCTGCACTCCAGTCTGAACAAGGTTTTCAGGAACGCTTGACAGGTTGTGAAACATGGCGCTGCATTTCAATCAGCGCCGCCTTCGTTAATGCACGAGAACTGTCGCTAAAGATGGAATCAATCATTCAAACGGAATTCAATTTCTGCCGCTCGTGCCTAGTTTGTACATAATCACAGCTCTGAAGGTTTGAGAAGAAAAGCTTTGGAAAAAAAACAAAAAAAAAAACAGACGAGTGTGTGGAGGAGAGTGAAGGCCGTCACAGCAGACAGAGAATGGATTGAAAAGGGGTGGGGGGGGGTGAAATGATAGGGAAAAAAAACCAACAAAAAAAACAGACGGTGTGTGGAGGAGAGTGAAGGCCGTCACAGCAGACAGAGAATGGATTGAAAAGGGGTGGGGGGGGGTGAAATGATAGAAGAGTAATTTGTTATAGAAGTGGGTTTGAGAAGATGAAGGAGCAGTTAAAGGGAAAGAGAGGAGGCCACAGAAGGATGAGGACGGCGTAAAACTCAGAGACAAGAGTTGCGCATCACATTCTAGAATCTCAGCCTTCAAATTACCATTTGATTCTAAGAGAAGCTTTCAACTCTCTACTCTTCTACTGGTCTGATCCTGCCCTGTTCCTCTCTCTCTCTCTCTCTCTCTCTCTCTCACACACACACACACACACACACACACACACAATCTCTCTTTCTATCTCCCACCGGAGTATTTGTTTGTTTGCGTCTCGAATATCATAAACGAAAGGGTGTTGTTTTATACGACAGGTCGGAATTGCTTGCAGGCAATTTGTGTACATAAACTGTGTGTGTGTGTGTGTGTGTGTGTGTGTGTGTGTGTGTGTGTGTGTATCTGCATGCAAGCATGTGCAAGCATTCATGTGGGACACAGTGGTGCATGGCAAAGAGGTAATGAATTCCTCAGCGAACCAGCGACACACAACAGCTTGCAGATCAATTTTTAATAAGAACTCTGCAGTTCATAAGCAGCGCAAAAAAGTGTTTATGTGTGTGTGTGTGTGTGTGTGTGTGTGTGTCTTTGATAAGAGCTGTGCAGTTGGCTCGCGGGGTAATAAACATATTGTAATCAGTCGCTTCTGACCGAAAAAACCTAATCCCTGTGTCTGAATGCGAGCGTCTGTGGACCTGTGCACCTACTGGGAGAGAGGGATCAGCTCGCCGCTTCGCCTCCTCCTGCAACATGGCTGACTGTGTTTTTCGAAAACAGAGCTGGTTGATTAAAAAAGCCAGTGCAGTCAAGAGAGTGATCGGTAAACAGGGAGCGCAGAAAAAGTTTGTTCCGATCCTTTGGGTCACTTTGATTCTTTTTCCCCCCAAAACGTGTTCCCTGTGATTCTGCTTCCAGTAAAAAAAAAAAAAAAAACATGTGTAATGGGTTTTAAATAAGATGCCATCAGGGGTTTGGAAACAAATACAAGGTGATTTGTTTGTTGGCAGAAACCTCACACAACCCCTTTATTCCAAGCTTTTAAAGTGCCACTTGAAATACTTTGTTGACTATAATGTTGACTATTCCTGAAAAATGCTATTACATTGCGAGTGCGGCCCTCTCTAATGGCTGGATGAAGACGCTGGCCAACGTCTGTAACCTCGTCTAATCCATCAGCCGAAGTGAGAGGGTGTTGACTCAGGACTTGCTCTGAGGACTCCGACTCTGACTATCATTCCTGCACTGCAGTCTTCTGGGAAATAGATTGTCTGTGCTGAGTGTCCATTCTCGCATTAGGATTTCGGTCAGGCTTATACAGGGATGTGTTGTTCAGCTTGTTCTCTGCTGTGCAGTGATACAATTCCTCCTGGAGCTCGCTACACCTGCTCTTTTTCTTTCTTTTTTTTGCTATGATATTCACAGAGAGCAAAGAAAAGGAGAATAGAGCTTAAATAAGACAGTATATGGAGGTCTTCCTCCGGCCCCTCATTTTCTTCCTCTTAAACGGCCAAGTTGTCTCGCTGCAAACCCAGAGTCTGCTCTTAACATATTCTCCCTCCTCCACTGCAGCTAAATGTTTGCTCCTGGTGGGGACGGCTGGGTTTATCTCTGCAATATTGTTCGATTATCTCACCCTGTAAATTGTCCTCAGATAAAGAACATTATGAATTGCTTCTACGAACATAAAAGTGAATTGAAAGTATAAAATATCAGTCACAGGGGCAACTTTTCCGCACCAAACTCAACAGCACTTGGCTGTACCGTTCCGCAGCAAGTGATGTGTAATAAGTCACCGGGGTCCATGTAATGGGCTCGGGCCAGAAAGAGGGAGTTAACATTCAGAGCACATCCTCTGAGGTGTAAGTATGAGCCTGCGATCAAGCCAGGTGACTGCAGGGGAGGCCATTCATATTCAAGCCTAACACAGCCTCTCTGTTCACATCCATTATTCATGAGTCCTCCTCTGGCCTGCCTCATCGCCTGGCCTCCTGGTCTCGCCTCCTCCGCCTCCAACGCTGTATCACACCTGAACTACCCGGCAAGGCGGTGATTCACCGAACATTAGAGGGATTGGATGTGGGCTAATGCGGGTGGGGAAGGCGAAAAGGAGCTGTTCAAGGTTATTAAGTGCGGAACCCCCGCTCGGAGGTGTTTGACTCATGAATCACCTCAGGCAAAGGGAGCAAATGAGGGATGACCCTGATTCATTTGCCCTCGCTGGAAAAACAGCAGCGATTCTCACACATTTCCTTATTGTCACGAATCCACGCAGAGACTTTTCAGCATATTCTGCGACATGAACTGAAATCAAATCAAATTGTAAGCTTTCATGCCTTCAAACATCCGGCATCACTGACTCCCCTGCATTTACATTTTTGTGCAAAACAGGGCCACACCAGCTGCAAGTGGCTACACCAGTGTCCCAATTCTGCTGCATGTCTGGGTGGTTGGTCATCCACACCGGCTGCATGCTCCTGGTATGAGATCTGACTTTTCCAAATTAAACTACATCTGGATGTGGCGAATTCCCTCTCAGGGGTTAATAACGTTTTCAGACCGTGACCCTGACTCACAATCACTAGGACAGCACAGTAGGAAGGTGAACAACTCCCAACAACACAACCATGTTAAAACAACATGAGGCTTTTACTTTGAAATAGCTGGTGTAGCAGGTGTTTCACATACCTGTGATAGTAATACATTACATTCCTCTTGTTGGGGACTGCGCAAGGTGCATGAATAATTTAGACAGGACTTCACATCCTTTACAGTTGCAATATGGCATTTCCAACATTTCAGTAAAAATATAGGGAACGACGGATGTAAACATAACAAAAGTGGTGCGTTTCAAACCTAAAAGGCGTCGGTTTGACTCAAATATCAGCGATTAATCTTGTCCGTATATAAAGGCATTTCCAACGCGACCACAGCCACTTCATCAAGCAGGCGGGATAGCACACTTCATCATGTCCCAAAGCAACACGAGAAACACTGATGGTCCTTTAATGCAGACACAGTTCAGTGTAACGCTATCAGAAAAGCACATCACATAAACAAACACAGAGGAGACACACACATGCGAAGCTAATCACTTAGAGCAGGAGGAATAATTGGCCAACATTGATTGTGCTTATCTGGTCGTCCATAAACCCTGCTACAAAGTCTATTGTTTGTGTGTGTGTGTGTGTGTGTGTGTGTGTGTGTGTGTGTGTGCATGCCAGTGTGCGCGTGCGTTTTGACTTTTCAGTCTGTTTGCATGATTAATCTGTTTGTCGCTCCGTGGTAAGGCAAAAGGTCAGAGCAATAGGAATTTAATTTAATTTTAAATTCCCTTCTTTCAATCCCTCACTTAATATAGCAGGATATTAAACTTTAAGGATAATACCAATTCATTTCAACATAAGTCTGCTTTTCAAAGTTTTGTCCATTATTCTTATCAGTAAAAATACGAACCGACTCACCGAATGAACTGCTGTGAAATTAATTTGTAGACAATAATTAAAACAAATACTTTTTGGGATGATCACATTTGAATCTTTTCCAATATGTTTACTGTTTTACTTTCTTACTTAGATACAATTTAAGCACAAACCTCCACAAGGCAGCTGCAAACTTAATTAAAACCATCTGAGTTTTCTTACATGATCCAGTAATTATTCCTTGTAAAAATGGTATGAATTGTGTTTTTTAAGTTTTTAAAGAAATTAGCAGAAAAATCCCTGTGTCCACTCTTTTAATGTGGCTGTACAGAAGAATGGGGTTCTTCCAAGATCCATGCATTCTTGCAGCAAGTTTTGTGGAAAGTAGTACCTCCTGGCCAGTCATCATTTTATTATATAGTCATTTTCAGTGTCAGGTCTATAGTTCCTGTACTTGTTTCAAATTGCCTATGCATCAAGGATTCATGGAAAACAATCATGTAATCCTGCATCAATTATCCATCTGTTTAATATTTACTTTGTGCCAGTGCTACAGTGTGATTCAACAAACATATTGTGTATATCTTTTAAATATGCCCAACATGACAATCGCATTTACTTCCTCACAAAACATTTGTACAGCAGATTGTACAAATGTCCATATCAATGTTTACGCAAACTCCATTTCGCTCCTCAAGGAGGATTATATTACAACAAATCTTTGCACGCTATCACCACCTGTTAATGAGTGGAAACGGAGGATGCTACGTGATAGTGAGTACTGTACATGGTGTGGGTCCTCATAAATATGCATGAAAAAAAAATAGGAGCCAAAGTAGTAGAGAAATGGTGTCAAAAAAACCTTAGATCTACATCGTAGGATTTTGATCTAACAACATTTATTTAGTCCAGTAAACTGAAAACACAAAATATTGAAATAGAACAAAAAATATGGTAGTTTGTAGCTTGTGTTTACTCCAAAAAATGACAAGGGACATTTTTAGATGCAGCAAAGTGGGTGATGGGGGTGTGTGTGTGTGTGGGGGGGGGGGGGGGGGGGGGGGGGGGGGGGGGGGGTGGGGGGGGGGGGGGGGTGGGGGGTGGCCACTGGGGGTGCGGTAGGTTTGGCAGGAGTGTGTTTATGGAGTTGGCAAAACAGCAGCAGAGACTCATGACTTAAACATGAAGTGCGTGCGTGTGTGTATGTGTATGCGTGTGTGTGTGTGTATGTGTGTGTGTGTCTAATGCGATACTTGTCATTATGAGCCGAGAGAGGAGCCATGTCAAACCCATTACAGCAAAGAGAGTAGCAATGAGAGACCTCTCCCCATGTCCCCTCTGTCTTTAACTGGGTCAGCAGAAGACAACACTTTCCTCCGTTGCCTCATCCAAGAGTAAACAAAGCGAACACAGGACCCCCCCCCCGCCCCACCTGCATGCTGTGTTCTCGAACTAACAACCACCTGTGTAATCCTCTGTCTCTGTACAGTGGTTAGAGTGGGGGGATGCTCCGGGGCTGCCCCCCCACCACCTCCCCTTTGCCCCCTCCCCCCAGACC
>JAFBJT010094324.1:163736-197600 GCA_016785325.1 Chascanopsetta lugubris
ACACGACCACCGCCCCCCCCCCCCCCGCCCCACCTGCATGCTGTGTTCTCAAACTAACAACCACCTGTGTAATCCTCTGTCTCTGTACAGTGGTTAGAGTGGGGGGATGCTCCGGGGCTGCCCCCTCACCACCTCAGCTCGGTGCCAGTCCGACAGAGCCCCTGCTGAGGCCGAGTCCCACCAAGATACCTTACAAAACAAACCACGACGCTGTGTTGGCGGGCGCAGGTTGCTGGAGGTCCACAAGCTCCTACAATAAATCTGCTATATTAAAGCTGGTGCACTCGAACTGTGCTCGCCGGAATGGCTGACCCCCCCGGCCCCTGCTGGTCAAATGCCAAGATGCAAAATTAGGCCTTGTAGAAATATTGCAAATGTGCAGAGGTACACAGCCGCACGAGAGGAACAACAGAAAGCCTAGGTTTTCGAAAACTGTGCATACACATAATGATTTATAACTGCAATATTAATAACCTGAAATGATCCCAAATTCAAATTGAATAACTGAAATGATCATGTGCAGGGTCCGTGTAAAGTATTGGAGCAGATTCCACTGTCTGTGGACTTTCTCTTAGAGCGTCTCACAAGATGCTGCAGAGCTGACGTCAGAGGGTTATATTGGTCAAAAGCACAAATGCTCTCAATATGCCAACCGTGTTCTTCACCACATCACAGGCTCACTCAGATGTGCAACACATCCATTTTCGTGTTAAACAATGTGAGCGCTGGATTGGAAAAAGACAACTGTCTGGGTCTGAATCAACACTGCTGTTTCGACTGAAGGGGAACATGCTTTTTTTATATGTGATATAAAAAAAGCACCAGATCAAATAGCTAAAAGTCATCATACCGTCTTCTGAATGGTTTTCCTGACCCCCACTCATCAGGGTCAGGTGTTGCTACAAAAGGGGCCAATGTAGCAGTGATGCAATTTCAGTCATGTCAGAGGGAAACTAGCTGGCTGGTGGAGGAGGACATGCAGATAGTCACAAGGGTTGTGTTTACTCGTATTAAAAACACACACAAAAACACTCAGTGGTGTGATTAGCATGAATAACATTATGCAAAAAAAGCACTCACATTCACAAATGGCAAACTAGTCAGTCCCGTTGAATTTTAGAAATCCATTCATAGCTCAGCGTGAGTGACCCTGCGCAAAATACTGGTTTTGAATTTGGACGAATGAGGCAATGCAACAAAAAGCCTGATTCACTTGAAATCTCGAGGGACGAAAATCATGTACCTCATAATCCACATACCAGCGGGAACGCTTGATGAATCATAAGCACCTATTCTAACCTCTGCTGCTGTCTTGTGTCCTCGCTCTGCGCGAGGCTGACAACAAGGTGAGGGTTATAATTACACCAGCGTGCCCTGTCCAATATCTTTAATGCAACATACAGTAAGTGCCGGGAGACAGCAGGTCAAGGGCCCTCAGTGGGACCACTTAATGCAGATGAGGTCAGGGGGGTGAGGCGCTGCACGCAATCCGTGTGCACGTGAAGAGGTGGATGTATGTGATAACGCACATGGGCCGACACCCCGGCTCAACATCTCCAATAGACAAGTGCAGTTAGGGAAACGCATGAGCCCCTGAGGTAATTACCGAGAGGTTAGCATGTTGATTTAGCTGTAGCCGGCTATGAATAAATAAGTAACAGCTGCTAGCTTCGTCACACTGGATTCTTGATTTGAACCTCTGATCCGAACCCTGCTGCACGTGTGTGGGTTTTGTTTTTTTAAATTCTTTATGGTAAATTAAGGGAAAAAGAAAGCAGCCCTTTCTTAGAGCGAGGACACACGCTCCCACAGTCCAACGCAGACACACATGCATATGCAAACGAGACATTTCATCATTTCCCAATATGTGTTACGACAGCTGGAGTTAACCTGAAATATGCACAAACACCGAGGACGCGCTTCAGATTTGTTTGTCATCAAAAGTCGGTGACCGCGCGTTGACCCTGAGCACCGGGGGAATCTTTGGCTCCACACTGAAAGGGCAACACGTTTGTTAAAGCACACCGACACACACACACACACACACACACACACACACACACACACACACACACACACACACACACACACACACACACACACACACACACACACACACCACTCTGTGCAGGCTGTTACCCACCTCTCCTCCCTCTCTCCTTCTCCGAGAGCACACACACATAGAGTTATTGTTTCATTTTCTACGAGACCAGCAAATTGCTTAATCCTTCATCCAACGTGTGCTTTCCTAACACTGCCACACAGAAGATAAGAGCAGAATGGCTTAATAAGGCCTCTGCCTCCAATCCCTTCATCTTGCTACAATTATCATCTAATGTGACAGGTGACATTTTCGACCGCGCCGGGCCGCCCTCTTGTTGAGGACTAGAAAGCATGATAATGGAGTGTAACTGAAATAGACCACTTCTGTGCAGCTGCACTCAACAACGCTTTACATGTGGGCATCTTTTCAGGAGAATGTCACGTCATGTGTGTGTGTGTTAACAAAAAGAGGGGATAATGGAAAGCAAGGTTATGATGCAAAACGGTTTCACATGGGCTTGAATGAGGTCATCAAAGCCGAGGAAAATGTCTTGCTCCAGCGGCCCGCTGGTGGGAAGTGACAGCGCGGACCACATCTTCTATGAAAACGCAGAAATTAAGCCACTTGTTGGAAAGGCAAGCACTTCACTGCTCTGCCTGATTGTCCATCACACACAGAAACTTCTCATCTTAAAATACAAATAAACCTTTTCTGTGGTAAAAAAAAAACAAAACCAGGAGCACAATGGCAACATGTTTGATTGACATCTAGAAACCTTGATAAAGTGAGTTTGCAACTAAATTGGATTTGAAGTGGTTCTGGCATCTGCATAGATAGGAACTCTACACCTGGGTAAGCATGCTTCCAATTTCTTCCTCTACAATATAGGCTGTTGTTTCTATGTTAGCGTCGTCGCGATTCTTCTCAGTGAAACGTGTTCAATATTTCTTATTTCATTATTTGGATGCGACACTTACAGAGCTTTTCTTAATTATATGTGTAAAAGAGACAATGAGGCAGGTTACAATTGGAACACAACACCAGTGTTGTTGTTGTTTTTCTGGTCCTGGTTGATGTCACCAAAACACCATGACGTTGGACTTGATGCATAGTGACACAACACCCATTGATTTTATTGGGAAAGAGGCTCTAGTCTAGTACATTAGCAACAGCAGCTGGTTGAAATCTAAGATTAAATGAATGTACCTTCATGCGTTCATTTCAAATGCATTGCACAAAGCTGTGTTTACCCCTTTTCTATACATTTATATTCATTCTAATCCACTCAGCACTTGTATCTCTTCATTATTAATATTTTTGATGATGCTATTGTTTGTCTTTTAATGTTTGAGGATAATCTATCTATCTATCTATCTATCTAAGCAGCCGTCTCCTCTGTGCCTGTACTTACAGTTAATCACCATGTCTTCTTGCACAGAACAGAAGTGCTCAGCAGCTTGTAAAGACACCTGTCAGAGTCAGAGGGCAGCCTGAGTTGAAAGACAGGTCTCGTCGTATCCCTGTTCAAAATAATGCAGAGGTCACCTTTGCCCCCCCCCCTCCACACACACACACACACACACACACACACACACACACACACACAAACAAAACTGCATTCACTTCTATTAATGAAACAGGAGGTGTAAAGTGGGAGGGGACAGCATGAGAGTGGCGGGACGTGGGAGAGCAAAGATGAAGAAAAAGCAAATGTGAGAGGGAAAGAAAGCGGGGTTGGGAAGGTCCGCCTGCACAAGCAGGACGCCCTCATTACCACATCATCTGTGAAAGGAGGTGAAAAGAGAAAGGCGGCCAAGAAATGACAGAGACGGGGAGTTGGAGAAGATTCAATTTGCATTGACGAGGTGACGGGCAGCGCTCATGGCTGGTTGTTTAAAACGGCGTCTGGGGGGAATAGTGGGGGTCCGGGTAAGGAGGAGGAGGAGGAGGAGGTGGAGGAGGAGGAGGAGGAAAAGATTAGAGGTGAGAGGAACAGAAAAAGGGAAAGACAAACAAGAGAGAAGAGAGAGAGGGCAAAAGGTCTCGAAAACAGTGGTTATTAGCAGGCAGAACACACCCTGAGAAAGACACACACACACACACACACACACACACACACACACACACGTTACAAACACACACACACACCGCTTCTCAGTAGGCTAAGCACATACCCTTGATAGTGCATGGTAATTAATATTTCATAGGCTGTCTCCTGCAGGTGAAGGGAAATGGGACTAGGTGAAGACACTCGTAGAGAGAAAGCTTAAAGTCGAGCAAAAGGGACAATTTCTTGGAGCATTTGTTGTGGCTCACTGTGTGTGATCACAATGAGCCTCTCAGTGCGCACACATCTTTTTGTGACTATAAAGAGATGTGAAGGTTGAACTTGTAATCAACATGAAACAACGTGAGAAAAGATGACGTTTCATTCTTTGTAACATTATGACAGTGAGGATGTAATCGAGAAGAAATATTGTTATCAGGGCCGTCCCTCGAGAATGGAATAAGGGCGCAGGACCATTGTACCACAGTCCTAGCGCCATCGTACTGATCCCGCCTCCCCCAGCAGTCACCCCCCCTCCCCTCGATCCACGCACACACAGAGACACCCGAGCGACTCGTGCACACAAAGACACGCGCTCTTTCATGCAGCGGCACTCATGTGAAAGCTCCCCCACACGTCAGAGATGTGTTCAGTTCTGATGATGACTGTTGTCATTAAAAGAAACACATGGCTTCATCATGATTCCTGTGTTTGTGTCGGTGTCCGTCTGCCTCCTCCGCCCCCTCTGCACCCAAAAGCTGTAAACCAAGGGGAAACACTGCAGAGACACAAACGCAGCCCCCCCACCCCCCGTCAACAAACGCCATCCTACTCCACATTTCTGGGGAGAGCCCTGGGTATAATATGAAATAACTGGAAAATAATAGATAATAATAATAATAATAATAATAGATCAGATCAAATGTATTAGTGTTATTATTATATAAAGGAAGAACAAAAGCAAGAATAGACAGATCCTTTGGAATATCATGTATAATTCATTCATACAAAATGTTCTCCTCAACAAAAGAGGCAATTTCCTCTTAATTCATTTCTCCGTTTGAAACAAGATAGAATTTCTTGCAAAATTTCTCTCGAACCCTAATAAGCTGCTTATAAGTCAAGGTTGACTATTTCCTCATCTGTGAAGGCATCCTTTTAAAAAGTCTTAACAAGATGCTCCATATTTTTCATTCAATACAGGCTTATTTTAAGTACCCCAACATATACACTGTCATTATCACATTATTCTTGTGATTTAATGACACATTTCTCATTATTTTTTAAGGGCTCATTAAGGGCAGTGTCCATACTGGGTTTGGAAAATATTGAATTGAATTCCCTTCATGATTAAAAAATGAGGTTGTCTGGAAAATAAAAGGAAATAGCATGCGTTTGTCGCCCTTGCATCTCTAAATATAGAAGGAAAAAATGACAGGCTGGTGTACATTTATACACATTTATACACACACATATATATATATCAGACTAAGTAAAGCATGGTGCACATGTCATCTGAACTGATCTGCTCCACTCTGAACACCCTGCACACGCTCTACAGCACAAGGCCACATTCTTCACAACAAGCCAGAAAGGTGCTGAAGCAGCAACAATAGCACATTTTGAGTTAGAGCGTCACAGATGATGCAGTCAGTGTCGTTAGAGCTGTCCTTCTGGTGCTGTCTCCTCCACTTAGCTTGGAGCAATAGTCAGTCAGTGCATGTTCATGTGTTATCAAGACAAACGGCTGCAATGGGCTGCAATGCATTAGTAGTGTTTTCCAGAGTGTGGCCTGCTCCTTGATAACCAGCTCCACCGCAGCAGTTTTTATGGCCTTCATAGACGTCATTTAAAACCGCTAAGATACAGAAAACGAGACATTCGATAATTGAGGGTCTGTGTGGAGGCCTCGTCACAGTAGAGCATGAAAACTCTTCAGATATTGATTGATATTTGCAGCAATTTATTGCCCAACGACGACAACAACACGATTGCCAAATATTTTCCACCCGTCTTATTCCGTAGCGTGTTTAGCCGCGGTGTTTTGTGTCAATCAGCCGTCCATGTGAGGAATAAGAGTGTAAATAAGCGTATAATGAGAAACACGTTGGCAAAGCAGCGACACAAGGGCCTGGCCGGTGCACCGGTGGCTCCGCCATGTTTGCAGCCCTTTGTTTTTCGCATATTGTCTGTAGCTGCTCCCAAACGGCCACTTTCCTCCAGCAGCATTCATGAAAGATTGACACGGTGGAAACTGGCTGAGTGGCATGAGGTCTCTGGAGCCGCTTAGATCAATGGGCGTCCTCTGAGCTTTCCCCCATTTGGAGAGGCATGGGGGACCACAGAGGGAGGGGGAGCCCGATTACCGTACCATTAATAAAACAAAGTGTAATCTAAAACAAGAGCAAAAACAAAAGGCTGCATCCGTGTTTTCCCCCCGGGCGCAGTCTGTGAGACTGTGTGCACATTCACTGTGTGCGTGACATACACACAAGCACACAGCAGCATACACACTCACATGCGCACACATGCATGGGGAGGATGCATCCATGCTTGTAATGGCATTGTTCCTCAGAAAGGTTAATTCATCGCAGTTCAGCGTGCTGTCATGGAGGGAGGAGGAGAGGCATTAGAAACAGAGAGAAGGGGAGGTATGGAGAAGAAGAAAAGGCCAGAAGGTACAGCAATACACCGGCTGGATAAGAGGAATAGAAATTGTATGAAAGCAAAGAGAGATGAAGGAGGTAAAGAGTCAATGAGTCAATAGAGGGACAGTGATAAATATAAGGAGTGAGACAAGGTGTGAAACAGGTGGGTTTGTTTGGGAGGGAACACATTCTTGGAAAGTGTCATTTACAGCCAATCAATTCAAATTCAATTATTGTCAAGACTTTAGATCTTAGCTCACATTGAATTGTTTCCCGACAGTACAATAAATTAATGTACATAGTATAGGTTCTCGATACAGATATAGACAGAGATACTTCTAAGAAAGTATTTTTTTCTGAAATTTAAAGGCAGGCAAGTGTCCTCATTATTCCAAAAACAAAATCCTCAAAGTTCTTTTCAAATACAACCTATCCTTCCTTCCCACCTGTATAGAGAGAACTGTACCCATAATTTAACAGAAAAAAAGTAGTTTCATAGTTTCATAATTGTCTGCACGATAGTATCATGCAGAAAATATCAATATGAATATGAATCTCAAGGATGAGATGTCTAAAAACAGGGTTTGGTTGTCATGGTTCTCTCAACAGGATGGTTGTGCCTTGTCTGTCATTCAACCACTTTGTTTTTCAGAAAGAAATCAGCATCAACCTGCAGTGGGAAACCAAACCCTCCTCAAAGACAAGATAAAGTGTTTTAGGTTTGTATCTCCTTGCACACTAACATACAATAATTACTGTTGCTATGAGCGTTGGATTTGTGTTTTCTTCTGAAGGCTGATGGTTTTGGTCTTCATGGCTGGTATTTACCACTTGCCTCTGACCACATCTCTGCTCTGACCTTTAGTTTTTGTTCCCACCAACGCAAACCTCACAGAAGCAGGTGGTTTCATCTTTAACTGCAGACCCCTGGATTTAATTAGCAGGATGCTCAGCGGATGGTAGAATTGGCCGGTTGTCAAGGGGAATGGAATTCTGATCATTCTCATTTAAAGCGGTCAGCATTCCCCCCCCCATCACCCCCTTACTATGGGTCCACAATGATGTAATCAATTTGGTTTCACAAAGACATTCCTCCCATTCCAAGATGTCACTCCATGACAGTAGCAAAGAGCATGATTGCACTTTGCGCTGTGCCCTGTTGACCAGCTCGAAACAGGCATGAAGAGGTTGGAATGAATCTGGATCAGCCCTGACACAGAAATTGCAGTGAGTGCCTGGCACACCGCTTACGGCCCCAATCTGGAGCACAACAGTTGAGTCACCAAAATTTGAAAATAACACAGATAAAGACAAGTCTTGAAGCACCGCAGAGAAAATGTGGCTTTGTCAGCACAAAGCTGCGTCCTGCACGAGATGATAGACCAGAAATAGAGGCTGTGTAGGAAGACAGAGAGGAAGAGACAGACCTCTGGTGTGGTCCAGTGGATCGACTGTGAGGAGAAGGTGAGCAAGTGTCTCCATTGTGATTCGTTTCTGTTGCATATTTAGTTCTTTTACAGTGACGGCAGCAAATGGCCCAGCTTAATCAAGCAAACGACTACCTCCACCCTTCTTGTTAAACATTAACTAATGGAGTCTTCTTTCCCATAAACATACCAGAGAATCCAAGCATACTAATATTGAGCCGATCAATCCAAACACAAACCAGTGGCTCGGTGCCATTTACTTAACTAACATGGCTGCTATTTACTCCCATCACACAGGGGACCGGTGGAAGACGAGGCAGATGGTGCATCTAATTGTCTGAAGCGGATTTGATTTCTTAGCTGTCTCTGGTTTAATTTTTATTTAAGACTCACGTTTGGAGTTTTCCACAAGAATGGGCACATGGCAGAAACGAAAAGCTGTTCAAAGAGACCCTTATAAACACGTAGATTATAGAAGCCCGAGCCACAGCACCGCTAACGTACTCGTCTTTGTCTAAAGCTTTATAATGGAAATCACGTGCAAATGGATCTCTTCAAAAGCAAGAACAGCCAACCAACCACCACGGCCACCGCCCCCTTTCAGGCTTTCTGTTATCTCTCTGAGGTTGGGAAGAGTGTCTGGCAACTACTCTAGATGAAAACATATTTCAGTGAAGCATGGCTACCGCTTCGGAGGTATAAATGAGAAAGAAAATCTGTAAAGGACTGGCTTTTTCTTATGTTGTAAAATGTGCAGGCGGAGAAAAAAAGATGGGATATGACCAATGGCGGGGAAATGCTTTGGTCAGGGTGGTGATGGCAGGAGGCTGAGATCTGAGCGAGGGAGGGAGGCCGCCCATTTGGAACGAGAGGGAAATTAATTTAGCCAGGAGTGGGCTGTCAGAAGTGGTGATAATAGTGGGAGGTGAGATGATGATAGCCTTGATGTGGGAGTGCCCACTGTGGGCTGCTGTGGCATGCTCCCGTGCACACATTATGCACACATACCCGGGTGCACACGCTCATGCAAACACAGGCACAAGTTGTCTTTGGATTGGTGCGTATGAATATGATAAAGTAGTCTGGAACACGCTCACACAGGCAGACATACACTTGGCGGTATCAGTTCTCACAGATAAGTGAGCCCTTGCTGTGATGTCTCTCTGAAAATGGGATTTTCCACCATTTCCCCAATTTCACAGATGTTGCCTCTACTGGCCGGGAAGAACAACTTTAAAAGACAGGGCTAACAGATAACAAGCCAGCTCTTCCTATTGCCACGGAGCTCACACAGCCTCTCTGGGTGACACCTGAGAGAGAGATATCTACTATCTACCAGTTCCAGAATCCATTTCAGGAACCTCGCATGTTATTGGCTTGAGAATTGACATGTCTATTGTTTAGGCCCCCAAAAAAAGGTACAGTCAACAGCTGAATCTTAATTAGGATTAAGATCAAATGAAGAGGTGATCAGTGCTCTGCAGCAATGATGGTTTGGGACTCAACAAAGTAGTTATTTTATTTTTAATGCAAGTTTCCAAAATAAAAGCCATGATCGGAGATTTATACTTCCAAAGATGGGGAATACTGAGTCAAGCTTCACCAAAGTTTGACTAAACAGGTGAACAGCTCTTTGTGCGGCGGCAGGTGGAACAGCTTCATTCCAGCAGCTGATCTTTACTTAACACTGCTCAATTAGTGCAATTCTCCACAGGAAACAGGCCACGTTTACACAAAGAGACAAGCTACAAATGAACTCCGGCCTGGAGCACCCATTCACTTGAATGCATATGGATTAGTTGGTTTCCCTGTGTGTGTTTCCAGGACCCACACACAAATAAAAAAGACAAAAGAAATCACCTCTCCCTTCCACCGTCTTCCTCTCCAGCCAGGATTCGGTGAGTGAGGGATGGCAACGTACGGAGACGGTATCTAGTTTTCCAGGTCATTAGTAGCCGGCATGGTGTGGTGTAATGTTGCGTCTCTAATGCCCACAGCCAGTCATGTTCACTAATGATGTTGAATCACCACCACAGGGTGCCTGCTCCTCACTCTGATGATGGCGGTGTCAGTGGTGATGATGTTTGTCATGGGCACATTTAAGGAGAAACACTTAGTTGATAATTATTGCACCGGAACAGCAGCACCGTCAAGGGGCCACAGCAGCTCTGGGGGCCGCACTGTAACCCAGCACTGTGCAACCATCACCTAGTGTTCAGGTGCTGTTGTCTCTCATCTTTGTCTCTTTTTTGGGTAACTTTATTTAAGCCAACCACCTTCTTTATCTCCTTCATCGTTTTGCTCCCCATTTTGTCCTCTCTCTCTCTTTCTCTCTCTCCAAGGTCACCCACCGTTCAGGAGCCCTGAAGTCCTCTAACTTAGCACATCATTAATTTCCATATGTATTCTCGTCCCTTTCATCCATCTTTGTCTACTGGTTACAGGGCCTTTATCATCCTAGGTTCATATCTCATATCATTCTACTTTTCTTCCTCCTTTACAAGGAACCATTTCTCAGGCAGAGGAGGCAAAAGGCGAACTCTTTTCAAGTGACAATGGTCTGAGTGGAGAAAGCAATCTTCTACAGCGGAATTCCAAAATGCTGCTGTTCAGAAGGGGATTTTCATTCCAGCCAAGTAGAGGGCACCTTTTGACTCAGAACCAGTCAATCTAGTAATTTCTTTTTTCACTAAAATATCCCACTCCCTTTTTAGTGGATAAAAATCATTTTGAGCTTTGAAGGATTCCATAAAATAGTGGGAAACTTTTCAAGGGTTGACTTTTATAAAATGCATCAGCTTCCGCTATAAATAAGAACAGTGCACATTACAGCATGCAGGAGGTCGGCTTTATATGATTGAAATATTTAAGAGGTAGAGGTAAAGGGACACAGAGTCGGTTAAGAAAATCTGCAATTTTCTCTTTCATTCCTTTTAAAAGCCATTTCCCAATAACTCGCTTGGTGTTTTTATAGAGAAACATACATTTATTGTTTTGGGTTATTGTTATCAATAAAAATGGCCCTGGTCTCCTTTCTGAAGCTCTGAGTCTTTATTAGTTTTTAAAAGTGGCAATTACCCTTTAAAGGTCAAACAGCCAATCAGGCCACTTCCCACCACTGGCAGTTTTTAATGACCTTAGTGTGGCATGCATTAATGACCTGGGCATGTGTGGCGTGAATCCCAGTGCGAGACATTTAATACTGCATTTGCATACAACCTCCGTGCTCACCCGCTCCAACAGCCTGTGCATCTGTCTGGTTTATGTTTCTTTATAGATAAGTCATGTCTATATGGGTGCAGGTATTTATCTATAGATATCCCACATGGATACTCAGCCACACATCTGTGCTGCAATCCAAGAGATAAATGAAACAATTATGTTATTCACTTAGTAATCTGTCAAAATCAACATGTTTCACGCTGCATGAGCAACACATGTACGGCAATTAGACAGCAAAACAATCCATTTATAATTCATGTGATGTGATACTGGAGTGAAAGACTTGGATAAACAGAAAACTAGACATCACAGTGCTGGTACGCTGCTGTTCCCAGAGGTTGGTTTCATAAGAACAAAAGCCTCTCTCCGCTCCTCTTTCCTCCTCGTTGCTCCTCATCTCCTCGCAGAACGCCAGCACTCACTCACGCTGCAGTCGGAGGAGGGGATAGGTGCAACGCTACACAAGGGCCCAGATGGCTAAACACACAGGCATGAGACTCAAGAGACACATGCACACAAGAGAGGGGCACCACTCTTTGCATGAGCAAAGCACACACCCGCCCACACTCGTGCCAGTCGGCTAGCTTATCATGCAAGGAATGACAGCTCTGTAATCAGCAGGTACTGATCGGACCCTGTGAGAGGAGGGGAGGGAGAGGAGAGGAGAGGAAATGAGCTGTCACGAGGCCCTTCAAAGCAACATGGGGGGGGGGGGTCTGAATTGGATCGCAGTTTTAATGAGAGCCTGTCAGCACCAGGTGCCTGCTGAATGCAGCCCCCACCCCACCTCATGAGTGTACAGGCGCACACACACACACACACACACACACACTTACGGTGCACTCACACCACCTGGCCCATGCCATCCCAGCACAGTGGGGCCTCTCCCTCTCCCTCTCCCCCTCCCTCTCGCTCCTCAGGAGGATGAGGCAGATTTACAGTTCATCAGGCTGTTTTTCACTCACATGTGATGAAGATCCATCTATGCTGAAATCACTGGCTGATTGGAGCGAGGGCCCATGCTGAGTGCTCTCTCAGACCAATATAGATGTGCATAGACACCATCTACAATTATCCGCAATTGACTACAGGAAATATGAAATGTGGCAATCATAAAATCAGAGGCGAAATGCTGCAGCTGCTTCCCAGCACAGTCTCTCTCACACACAGACAAACGAACTCACACACACACACACACACATAACCAGATATTAAAATCAAGAATTTGTTAAAGTAGATGTTGACACAAGGTGTGTCTGGTCTACTCTGATACTTTTAATCTAGCTGCTCATTTTAGGTACATTCATTTGATGTCAGGGGATCTTAGAGAGTTAAGATTAAAATGATTGTGCTACTGATTGAGAGCCTTTTCAGAATGACCCTGATGTGATAGAGCAGCTTCGCTTTTTGCATTTTATTGTGTTGTAAATAAGACTGAATTCAAGCAGATGGAAAACTTATTTCCAACCCATCCAAATATAAATGTCACCATAAGTCATTCTGACATTTCAAAACATTATTCTATGAAATTTAAATGGCTCCAATTCACAATGGCTGGCTGACAATATTCTCCCTCTCATTATAACTTTATTTTGGCCGGTAATATAAATTTAATGTTGGGCAGTGAAAGCATGAAATATCATCTGTGATAAAACAGGACAAAATCAAATCTTAGCATGTATGATTCTGAGTTAAAAACATAAATCAGTTTAATTTCAGCTTTCTGTGATCACAGAGCTGATAAATGTAAAACTTAGGAACTCAGCTCCAGTCTTAATTTTTCATTGGATGAAAATACTCCAACATATATTTGGACACAACAATTGGATTTATGATAAAACTGCAGTTTTAGTCTTTTTGCACAAATCTATGTTTTGAAGGTTGCAGCCAAAAACATAAAATTATTCATTAATTTTTGGTATTGAACAAAGGATGTCTGCTCCTCAAACCAGATTTTCAAACCATCGTGGATACTATACCTGTGTGTGAGCCTGTGTGTGTGTGTGTGTGTGTGTAGTGCAGGTAAAGTATTGCTCACTCAGCACTATCCTCCCCCTTGGGCACCACTACACGCCTGCCTGCCTGCCTCCTGTCCAGCCACAATCAATTGTGCGATCACACACACACACACGCGCGCACACACACACACACACACACACACACACACACACACACACACACACACACACACACACACACACGCGCGCACACACACGCGCGCGCACACACACACACCTAAACTTTGTCACACACTCTGACCATTAAGACTTCCCCTATTCATCCAGCCCCATTGATCTGGGGGAGCAGTGTGGAGAGAGGGAGAAGAGAGAGCCTGAGAAAAATGGAAAGGCAGAGACAGAGACGGAGACAGAGACAGAGACGGGGACAGAGAGGTGTTGCCATCAAGCTTAACCTGGAGGCAACAGTGAGATGAAGGAGGTGAAGTGACCTCTGGCTTGGTCGAATATATCTCTGTTCGTATCTCCTGCTCTCAGACAGCTGGACAGTATTGTTTGTACGGACAGTGGGAAGATAACATGCAATAGTTAGGCTTAAGGCGTCAACACTCATCTAATTGACTTCACTAATATTATTGACACAGTAATGTCAAATAAGTACAGACGACACATACAGAATTACTTACTGTACATGAGGCCACACGCTTAGACACAGACTCTCCAAAGACCTTTATATCTTCACATGTCTACAAGGTTAGTGATGCTACTACCCATGCACCTGTGTGTGTGTGTGTGTGTGTGTGTGTGTGTGTGTGTGTGTGTCTAACTGCAGGCAGGGCTGAGTCTTTAACTCAATTCTTTACAGACTGTCCAGCAGCAGAATTGAATCAACTCAGGCTCTTTTGATTCACCTTTCTAAATATGTCTGTTCTGTAGCAGAGCTCAGTTCAGTCTCCAACAAAATAAGACATGACTAACAGCATCATCACAAAACAAGAGAATCACTACCGACTCTGCAAGATCTTTTGAAGAAGGCACAGGTCCATATGCTATTAATCTGGCCCACATGAGCCTGGATTATTTAGTAGGACTATGAGTAATCCAATGCCAAATCAGAAAGTAGGGAGAAAACATTTCAGCAGTTTATTTCACAGTCTAACCATAGAGAGCCTTATCAGTCACTAAAGATCTATAAAACATCATCTAAAATATCTAAATAATGTGCATTGTTTACACTGTAAATACATGTTTTGTCTGTCATGTTGGAGAAGAACTCATATTGCCAAATGGAACATTGTGTAAGATTCATATTGTAGTCAGTTAAGTAAAATATATATATTGGTGCAGCTGAAATCTTGATTTGCGTTTAAAACAGAACTGAGGTGAACACTCTTACCAGTTGTTAGTGAGTGCAGTCATGAGCCTCTTTCCAGTTTCCACCAAAATGGTTTGGATCCGAACCCTTTGCCGCTCATCTCCTCCAGTCTCGTTTGCCAATTTCACGCTCACATTTCCCATCATTTCAGGAACCCTTCCCCAAAAATAAGTAAAAGCAGACACCTGATTTTGGCAGAGTTGAAGGCAGCTGCTACTGCTTCTACATCACAGCAGAAACTTTGTCTGTCATTGTCTCAATGTCAAACCGAAGCCTGTTTACATCCCGTCTCCTTCCTCTAATACTTTCAAGGAGAAGGCAGGAGAAGAGTTTCTCGCAGTATTTTGTGCACAAAGTACATATTTGCATTTGAGGACATTGTGCTCGTTTCACTAAATCTCAGGAGGCTCAGCCAAAAACAGAGTGACAGATTGTCCTTTTCCGTCTCGCGGATCTCTTTGGCAAAGCTAGGCTGCTGACAAGAACCACTCTCAGCAATAATAATTACTATGAACAGAAGTATTGATAGTTATTTATGGGACAGGCCTCGCATTAAAGAGTCTCATAGATTAGGTGTAAATGCATCAAGACAAAATGGTGTAATACCGCATTCCTGGAATATTGCTTTTTCACAGACTCACTTTGGCCCAGAAGGATCATAATTTACACAGAGTGAATGAGAGGGAGGATGTCTGACTGTAGCAGCTTTGTTAAGTAGTTATTTTTTTTAGTTTTTTTTTTTTATAAATGTCACATGCGTCTTCCTTTCATGAACAGCAGGGGTTAGATCCAGTGCAACCACATGCACTCACAGGAAAACAAGCTTTCATGCAGATATATCCTGCTAAAGCACAGGCAGATGTATGCAGTCCATCACTCTCTGAGGATACCACAAGAAAGGCAATGTGCAGGAAGAGAAAAGGCGCTGATGCAGCTCCTCTGATGGAGAGAGGGGGAAACTCAACAACTGCTCTATTGTTGCTTTTGTTTGTTCTCGTGAAGGTTCAACAAGAGCCTCTAATTCTATTATTGTTCTCTCCCCATACCGCACAGCATGAGGAACTTCACACCACTCAGCTCCTGACAGCTACACACCCAGATGTACACAACAGCGCACACACACTCTCACACTCAATGTGCCCAATGTGGCTGTAGAATAAAAGCAATATGTGACAATTCATAGTAAAAGAAAAGCAACAGGCTCAGCACGTAAAGATCTAACTAATGAATCAATATGCTAAGTGAATGCTGGTTGTGCAATAAACCCCAGGGGAAGAGTTTTAATGTGACACTGCTGACGCATATCCTAAAAGACAGGAAATAATATGTCCCCCTCACAAACACACATTATGGGCAAGAACGGCGCACCGACTTAATTAAGTAGATTAAAACTCTGGAGGCCGTAGCCACGCCTGGTGAATATTGACGGATCTGCAATAACAATCCAGGAGGAAGGGGAAAAAACGAGTAAACACGAGAGGAGGAAGAAGACGAAGAAGAAAAGAGAGGAAGAGCGTGACAGGAGATTTGATGAAATGGGGTAATAAAGGAGAAAATCCAAGGACGCGGGACGCCTGCGAACCTGAGCGAGGAGTCAAAAGAGACAAATGGGACACAAATGGATGCAGATGAGATGCAAAGAGGAATGACATCAGAGAACGCAATGAGGCCGAGATGGAGAGACAAAGGCATCAAAGGCTGAGTAATGCTAAATTTATTCCTGTCCGCATCTACTCCATCTAACTCCTCTCCATTCTCACAGAGTGCAAACAGCTCTCCATCAACACAAGTCGTTCCTCTCTGTCCAACACACACACACACACTTTGGAATTATGAAACCAGCAAAAGAGATATGTGTGAATGTCCGTTTAAAACAGAGGCTCCGTCCTTGTTTAGATATCTTTGATATGAATGATTTTACATTAACCAAACCTTCCCGGACATAGCAACAGGAAACGATGACATAACATATCTTTCCTATCTTAATTCCAGTACATTTTTCCGCTCATTGATATTCAATTCTTTGATTAACAGAACTCTTCTCCAGAGGTTCCACTTCTAAATCTTCCCACAACTAGATTTGAGGAGGCAACAAGAAGAAAGGACATTATTGTAATGGTAAAAATGTCTGTGCATCCTGACACCAACCTTTTCATCATCATACTCAACCATCGCATCTGACAGACAGCATTGTAGAGGTTTGTGCACGGAGGAGCTCTGCACCCCCGTGAGCTCAGCTGTTATTTTTCTTATTAACGATACAACAACGCCTCAATTTTGTTTTTGTGTCAGAGGCATTCATCAAACCAGCACACACAACTATTACCATTATAAAAGCGGTTGTATCGAAATCACAGTGTCTCCCTCCTCTGCTCTTTATTGTGAGCAGCACCATATCTATCATTCCTCTTGTCAAACGGAGGTTTAAGAAAAAAATTATGGAAATTCAACAGAACGCACTGTCATTTTGTCGTTGGTGCACTTTGCATAGAGATGAAGATAATGGAGGGAGAGCAGGAACGTCTAAAAATGAAAAGAGGAAAAGATGAGAAAATTGTGAAAAGTCTTGTGATATAATCACATACTTTTAATCCAAACGTAGTTGTTCTACGACCTAGAACAATCTCTGTCAAGGCCCAGTAGTCTGCTCATGAAACAGATTATATTTCCCCATATGCAGATATGTATTCATTTAGATCAACACGTTGAGTTGCACAGTCAAATATCAGTTTCAGGGATATGTTTAATTATTCTTATCAGGATTTTTGAACCATAATATGAGAAATCAATGGAGGTAATGAATCATATCTTCTTACAATGATAAGGGAATAGAAAAGAAAACCCTACAGGCTTTGATCTGTTAATGTCCCGTACTTAATTTAATCCAAATCTGTTCTCACTGACACTTTATGGAGGCCACCATGTTGCATCACCCCTTATTTTCCACTATAGCCCTGAATCGATAAACAACAACAATCAAACAAAGGCAGCTAAAAAACATGTCCCTAATTAACCATCACTTCCCAAAATGTCATTTACTACTGTATATGATACAATATAAGAAAACAGTGTGGCCAAACTTACTCCTGTAACCCAAGCAACATAAAACAAGACATGCCAAGTGCAACGTGTCCTACAGACAGATTGATGTACAGTATTGATGTACAGTGCCCACTTGCTTTAAATAGGGGACTAGCTGCGCAAATGAGGGGTGGTCAGGCACATTGTTATCTCGCGGCAGTGGAAAGTGATTGTGCTTTTCACTGTGTGCACCTACATGAGCAATCAGACCAGCATCACACACCGCCTGCTACACACAGATGATCTGTGTGAGCACAAATGTTTATTCTGCAGAGAAATGTTCTTTTCTTGCTGTGCTGCAAATATTATAATAGCAGTCTGCCGAGGTGGAGGCAGTCAGATGGAACATCGCTCCGTGGCGCACGATGAAGAGACAACCTGTTTGAAACACTCAACTAAATCGCACTAGAGGCACCATGTGATGACACAGGTACTCGGAACTACTGATTAAAACTTTGCTCGTGGACTCTTTCTAACATTTGAAACTAATATCTATGTCAGATCTATTTCTTATTGGCTGAGATCTTCATTAAGACTCTCCAAATGTCAGCCACGTGACTGTGCGACAGCCTGGGGATCATCCCATTCATTTTAATACCATCTAATGGCATCCAATAGTCTGGTTGTTGAGGCATTACAGTATGGATCAAGATGGTGGACCAACCACGCAACACAGCAAGAACTGATTATGATAAAAAGGATCTCTTCGCCCTCCCCACAGTTGAGATGTGGCAGAGTGTCTTTAACGTAAATGTAATTAGTCTGGCTTGTTTAAGTTGGCACCATGAACAAAGCCTTCATAAAATCCAGTGCATACAGTGTGTGTCTGCACGAGGTCTCAGTTAAAGAGACAGGTTGATGTAGGGGAGAGTGAGCGAGAGCACCGCGCTCCGACAGTAAATCAGGTCCCACAGAATGACCTTTGATAACCCAGACAGAAAAGGTTACATGAACGGCAGAGAAAATGGCTGTATCTGTCACTTAGCAGCTAGCTATAAATGATGGTTGGTATGTGTGCTTTTGTCTGCGTTTGTGTGTATGTGTGTGTGTGTGTGTGCGTATCATCACCTACAGCATATTAACAATATACTGAAAAAAACGATATTTTCTCCATCATTGTTATCAGAAGGACACAGAATATTTTCCACAGTGCTGAAGATTAACACCGATAGACCAGATATATGGAATGTGACTCACTATGTATAAAAATGAATGGATTGCTTTTCAGATGGGAATAAAATAAAAAGACACTTTGCTAACCTGCTGCATGGCAACAGTAACATCCATCACTGTTAAACAAGTATCTTACTTTAAATCTGTGTTTCTCGAAAACGTAGAGCACCATCACCGTGCAGCCACATTCATCATTCACCTTCGTTACATCAACTTCTTTACTTATTCATCATACGTTTTTATCAGCTCTTCACATCAGGTGGAGGTCCTCTCTACGGAGGCCGCCATGTTGCATCAACAAGTTTTTACAGTAGCCCAGAAAGGACATATTAAATACCTTTTGAGTTTTAATGAAATACGATCAAAGGGCCTCAATCTCACTAAGAAGGGAGGGAGTAATGTGAGGTGTATTCAGCTGCACCATGCAGCTTCACCCGTAGATGTCACTAAATCCTACACAGCACTTTTAATCACGGCTGTACAGTAGGTCCTTCACTATATAGGAAAACTAATAACTGTACAAATTATCGAGTTTCAAACTAAAGAGTTGAACCAACACAGTCTGACCACTGACCAAATATGCAAAGGAATAAAGAGTAGGTGCCTTGAGTGGTTTGCTCAGTGAGAACCTCAGCACACCCACACTGACCACACTCACCACACTGACCACACTGACCACAGCTGAGAGTTCAAAACGCCAGAGAACCACCGGTTTTCAGGTGGTTCAAGTCCAGACCTTCACATCATTATACCTCATCAGCACCTCTAAGGCTCTTTAATAATAAATGCTTTGGTGAAACCTGTGATGACTGCATGTAACCGCTTCCTTATTATGGCTCATTTATAAACTCATAAACTCATTTATGTATCAAGCTGACACCTGTTGTCCAAGCCCCTGATACTCACTGAAGTCCTCTCCGTCCCTGTAGTGCCAAATGTGCTAAATTAAGCATACTGTGTTTTACTAACCTCAGAGACCCATGCTATCTAATAAACTACTAATGGAGGGAAACACAGGAATCTAATTAGAAGGTTGCCAAAACACACACACACACACACACACACACACACACACACACACACACACACACACACACACACACACACACACACACACACACACACACACACACAGAGTTGAAGTAACTTTCTTCTGGCACTGAGCCGGACATTAATGATGTTCCAGCTGGTTTAAACAACTGTTTATTTATGGAGGGACTCATTTTGCAGTGAAGGGAGCCTGATAAAGGTGTTTGGGGAATTCTTATGTGTTCATCAACCTGCAGTGTCTGTCTTTCTCTGATGGAGAGAGAAGAGGGGAGGAGAGGAGAAAAGGGGAGGAGAGCAGAGGGGAGGGGGGAGAGGACTTTCACCTTATTCACTGGTGTGAATTTGTATTCACATGCACACACACATATTTCTTATGTAAACAGAGGGGAGAGGACTATTTCAATAGCAGCACGGTGACAATGCGCTGTGATTGACAGCAGGAGGAGGGGTTTGATGGGAGGATTCTGTCAGCGACTGATAACAGCTGTCCGCTTCACTCACAGGAGAGACAGAGACAGAACGCCAGAGAGAGAGAGAGAGAGAGAGAGAGAGAGGGCGCGAGCCGAGGAGAAAGAAAGGCACCTAAAGAGATGCGCGGTAATACACCCGTGCATACATTTGCAACCCAAGTCATCACTTGCGTCATGCCAAAGTTACATAATGCATATGGAAAACGATAGATTACGAAGTCCATCACATAAATTCCCGTGAGCACAAACGATCCATCGCGGCCTCACACTCCTCTGCGGGCCAGATGACACACTGAGATGCAACACACACACACACACACACATAAACTTATTAAACATTCATCGGAGTGAGGATAGGATAATGAACGGGAGTCAACAATGAATTATGGATCATATTCTAATGGTTGACTTACCCCCCTCATTACTGGCATGCTAATGTGATTGGGAAACAAATGATTATCAACTTCATTAGAATGGGAAAAAGAGCAAAAGAGAGGGCATGAGGATCGTGATCCTCGGGCCTCAATCACCCTGACACCTGAAGTGAGAGATGACATGGGAGAGAGAGGGCATATAATGAGGCATGGAGGGGGAGCGGGAGGGCAACGGGCAACTTCACCGCTGAATGTCACTGAATCCTACACGCTGTGCCTTCAATGATTCTTTATATCTTAACTATTAGTCTCACATTTCTGTGAAAATTAATAAGACACATATTTAACCTAGATGTACTGAGTTACAGCTGGTGATAAAACTTTTTTCCTTCAAGGAAACGTGTTCAAAATTGCAAGTATCCCATAATATATTCCTCCCTGCAACAAAATACATTCACCGATACAAGTTTGTGCACCACACTCACGGCTCCAAAACTGATGTAATACATTGGAGTGCATGCATAAACACCCTGAGGCATTTATCACAGCACTGGTCAAGGTGGAGACATCTCCAGCAATCCATCTCTCTGCTTATTGGCACCAAAAGACCTGCTTTTATACTTCGCGTGGAGATTTATGAGCAACTACAGCCCAGTGTGGCTGCGCGCGTGTACGCGCATGGAGGCATACATTAGCGGCGTGCGCACACCTCGCAGCCTGGGAGGGATCGCGTTGATGTGCTTATTGACACCTCACCTCCCTCGCACTACTTTCCCTCCACACGTCCCGCCTCCACTCCCCCCATCCATCTACCCCTCAATCCATCACCTTCCTTTAAAAGCCTGTTAGGAAACCCAATACCTTTCATTAGCACAAAAAGATTAGCTTTTTAGCAGAAGAGAGGGGTGTGTGTGTGTGTGTGTGTGTGTGTGTGTGTGTGTGTGTGTCTGTGTCGGTGTGAGGGAGGGATAAATAAAGATAATCAAAGATGGCTGTGCCAGACAACCACTTAGCTTAACCCACAAAAGGCAAAGCACACACAAACACAAGCACACAGTTACACACACAGTTACAAGAAATTACACAGCTCGTGACACTGATATCGGCGGCTTTGGAACAATTTAAGAGTTTCAGTCTATAATAAGACACCCACCATTAGAGAAATCTGACAGGCGACTTGATGTCTGCCTTGAAAGTAAAGCCGATTATGGACTATTAAGGTTAGTGAGTCATCTTAATCTCTTTGCTTGCAAAACAGTTGTGGCTTTGATGATACAATGAAGAGTTTGGACCCTAAGTGACAAATTTAAGAAAGCATAAAAATGTAATAGAAAATGGCATAAAAAAATGGTGTAATGATATTGATTGAGAAGGGATTTACACAGCACTCTCCCTAACAGTATGAATCACATTCACTATGAGATTGTCAATGACATCAGCTCTTATTGACCTTCTACTCCACTTTAGAAACATGTATAACATATGATTTTAATAAATACAGGCTGAGATTGCACCGTGTTTGACCATGATTTGTATTTAATCTATAAGTGTGAGATTGTTTTGCACAGGGGAATTCTGGTGTGTTAAGTAATTGATCTTGTTGGCCACCTGGGGCCCGCACACCAGGATGTAAACAGAGCATTGACCTCCCATCACCATGTGTCTACAACATAGCAAATAATTCAGGAAATAGGTTATTTAATGCACATATGAGGACATGCTGGTGTTCATTTACTCTCAGATTTCAATTCTGCATTTGGTTGATGCTCCACCGTCCAAGATGTGAGAAAATGAATGAAAGGACATCCGACAAAGAGCAAAAAACGATGAACTGAAAGTTATGCTGTCCACAAAGGAGGCGATTCATTGAAGGACATTTTCTCATGAAAGAAATATACATTGTGTAAATGGTCTGGTTGTATGTGCCTCTATATTCATGATGGCCACTCAAAGTGCTTCACAGAACGGTTGCCACTGGTCACATCACACAAACAATGCTACTGTAAATGCAGCATGTTTCTTATGAAGAGAATTGGTGTTTACTATCAGACATGCAGGACATTTTTGGTTGTTGGTGCAGAATGAGGCCCCTCTTCAGACCTGTCATTTAAAAAAAGTCCAAATGTCTTCTGTCAGTGCAAAGGATTTTTGACAAAGACTTAAATATGATGACTTGTTTGACTTGTATCTGTCCTTTTACCTACCAACTTAACTTTAGGCATTCAGTGTAAGGGCTACTGACGATCAATAAAACCAGTTAAAGAAGTATCGTATGCATTTTAATACGTTTAATGGTGTAATCAAAGCATGGATTTTACATTTACAAATCTAGGTCAATATAAGCTATGTCTGCTCCAGTGTTTTAATGGCCGACTGTGCTAAACTATTTCCCCTGGGAAAAATGACTGTTTTAATTCAGTCTAACAACTTGGTGTGCAAACACACACAAACACACACACACACACACACACACACATCAGAGTATGAATCCTGCACTGTTAATCATACAGACACACACTCATTAGTCCCATTTTTAGTAAGCTTGATGGACATTCCATCAGTAAAAACAATACCAATCCATTTCCCCTGGGATAAGTCGGCAGGCCAGTTAATCTATCGGCCAAACACACCCCACAGCACATACACACTAGCAAGAAAACGTAGTTATTTAACCCACTATTTCCCTGGAGAGAGGGTCTTTAACAGTAACAAAGCAGCGTCCAATCACTTACATGCTTTTCCCTGGTGCCGCACAAAACAATCCGCAGAACAGGATTACACACACACACGCACACACACACACACACACACACACACACACACACATAAAAGAGTGCAAGTACACACTCATTCAAATACACACACGCCTCCACCTAATACCCATCAGCTTTTGGGACAGTGGAAAATCTATATTTCATCTAAGAAGCTGAGGTGTTTGTGCGCACGCTGAGTCTGTTTGTCATTAGGCCTAACCCCTGTGGCTCACCTAATCAGGTTGCTGCATGTGTGTGTGTGTGTGTGTGTGTGTGTGTGTTTCAGTGGGTCTGAGAAAAGAGAATATAACTGTGAGTGTAGGTGTGTGGTTGTCAACTGTAGTGGAGCAGGCGTTGTGGGACAGAGTCGTGCAAGCACACACTTGAGGCAGAATTAAAGTTATCGATCACTGCATGCTCTCACACAGAGATCAAGGCTTAGCTCTGATCAATGGCTAATCTGTTTGTCTGTGTGTGTGTGCACTGGTTTAATGCATCATCTCAACTTTCATTTTACCAGCTGCATTCAAATTCTTAGTCAAGAATTCTAAGTTAATATATTGTAGACCACACTGTAACTTCAGCTAGGACATCTATGAGATTGTCCTAAGGCACCACAGTGCGTTAGGCTGACATTCTAACATTAACGTGCCCACAATGCTAAATCAGTGACGTGCAGTATTCAACTGAAGCTACAGGTGAGTAGGAACCAATTTAATTAAAGTGTGTTTGTCAAACATGAATGAAACTGGTAATAAGGGTGTGGGTGAACCTGGTTATATCAATGCTGTGCCTGCAAATAGAAGATCCCACAGTCAAGACTGAACTTTCCCATCACATTAATTGCTAGAAATGCATCTCTGATATGGCTCAGAGTGGAACTGCTACTCCAGTGACACCTGCTATCACAGGCTGGAGCAAAATCACTCAGGCTGCAAAGCAACACTAACCCAGGTCTTTTAATAAAGGCAATTTCCAAGATCCCAGACTTACACTGAATAATATCAGAATGAGTGGAGTGGTCCAAAACCTCCCGACGTCCAAACATTTTTCTGCGATCCATCTCTGTCAGGACAGTGACCAGGAGCAAGCGCACTGTCCTGTGAATGAATGATATGGAAGAAATCCTTCAGACTGAGTGGCCTGTGGCGGAAACACAGGAGCAGGTTGGAAGGCATCTACCCTCACAAGAGAAGTTGGCTACCGAGGCTTGGATGGAACAACCGGTTAACTATTCCTAAAGGCCATATATGGGTCCAGTCAGAAGAGGGCTCTCCAGGAACTGGCAGAGGAAGCAGAGCAATGGGAGTTTCTGGCTCTGGCTCAGATGGACAGAACTGAATATGGGACAAAAGAGAATCCAAGGGTCAACTACAGGGAGTTGTCCCCACTGATGTCTCCAGCACTGACTTGATGTTACACATGGTAATGAGACTCACACCACTGCACAGCAGCTAGACTTCCAACTGTATTCCACATGGATGGAAATCTTACATAAATCTTGTAGACTAGGATGAATATTTTCATGTCCTGCTCCCAAATTCTGCACAAACAACTACCTGTAAAGCCTTTTAGTGCAAACCTGCTCACTCTCCTGAAAATAACATAGGAGGAGGAAGTGTCTTTTTTCTTATTCACGACATCAGACAGTTCCAGAGTTAACCCATATGCAACATTTAACAAATTGCTGGTCACTGCAATGAATGCCAATGAATGATGGACAGTCTCGGTGCCCTACCATTTTATTCATCAAAGAAAAACACAGTGTATCATTTCCCCTCTGTCTACCTTCATTAGCCCGTCTCACTATGTAATGGTTGAGCACTGGTAGCCAATCAGACAAAGTGGTGTGGTCGTTTTAAAAAGGGGGGTGGTGGTACAGTTGGTGCGTCGGTGTAATTCTCCACTTTGTTCTCAGGCATATTTTAATGGAACCATGGGGAAGCTTGGTTGCTTTCACCTCATTTGGCAAAACCACTGAGCATGAAAAAGATATGGGGTACAGTATGGTATTACTCTTCAGTTAATCACATGATGGGGGGAGGTTTATAAAGGAAGGCCACTGAGGTGAGACAACTCTGCTTAAGAGCTTTACTTTTGTCAATTCTCATGAAAGTGAGAAATTTACATTTTATATTTCTTATTTTCCTCCCTCCCTGAACTCTTCCATTAACATGGGCGGGATCACCTGGTCTCTTTTTCCACCCGTTGAACAATGAATATGCTATTAGAGGGAGGTTAATCGACAACTATGTCTTCTAATACAGTGGGAGTGTTATATTAGTAATCTACCTCATAATGTCTCCCATGGGTCAACTCAGGAGAAGCACCCTCATCTTGTTGTCTTACCAGAGTTGGATCTTAATTCGAATGATGAAATAAAGATATTAAATGCTGTGGAAAATAAGTTTCACTAGAAACGTTTATTGCTCTTCTAACACTCTAACAACCGGAACACAACCGTGTCATTGCATTGGCTGAAAAATCTGCTTTTGCTATACAATGTAGAAAAATAGATGAGCCTGTTCACCCAAGTCCAATCAACTACCGGCTGATTAAAACCTGCTGAGTCATCTGACCCGGATATGAATGACTGCACAAAAACAACCAGCAAACACCCAGGTGCCGACAGGTTTTCTGACCAGATGGAGAGGAATATTAGATGCTCGCCACTGCTGGAGACATTGAGGTGTGTATAATATGTGTTTGTTCTGAAGCTACCCAGATGTATTTCACTCTTCTTTTATTGTTTTATGGTCTCAATATCTCTGAGGTGAGCAGATGATAAATCAATAGAAACAATAATTCAGATCTATGTCAAAGACCGAGGGAACGCTCAGCCTGTGAGTCTGAGCCTGACTGTCAGCAAACATCCCTCCATTGGTTTGTGTGTGCTAGCATCAGAGTGAATACCTATGGCAGGATGTTTGCTATACGCTTGCAGTGGAGTTTTGCCTGATTCAATTCAGCTATTGACAAGGCGCACATATAATAACCCATCTCCCCGGAGCATATACGAGAATTCATAAGCAACAAGAGGGTGGAAGGGGGAAAAAATGAATCGGCCCTACCAGAGGAGCCTGATGGAGAAACAGCCCCATCTACAGGACTGAAGCATAAGTGTAAGGCAACCCACCCACCCCCTTACTCAGGGTGAGTTGTGCATCCATACTTTAAATTCTAGAACATCTCTTAGTCTCAGCAAAGCTTAATGAGCCTCCCGAGAACACGCCCAGGTGAACTTGCTGTAAGAGGAAACTACCTGTGTACACAGCGCGGAACAATGCGGAGGGAGAAAACACTGGATCTGCACATTTTAGAGGGGACACTGCAGCACTTTGCCGCTGAAATAAGGGTGTTCTCTTACGCGGAGTGTTGACTTAGAGACCAATATCCTGGAAGTGGTCAGCATGGACTCAGCGTTTCTCAAATCAAGCTGCAAACAGGCACGCGTGCACACACACACACAACATCCTGGGAGAGCGGCCATGCTCTCTCACCCCTTCCTGTGCACAGAGACCTGCCTCTCAAATATCACTGAGTCCAGACAGAGGAGAGAGACCTTTGCAGAACAAAGAAAAGGTCTGATAAAGAGGATCATGCTGGTGACACCCTGCCTTTTTCTCCTCACTACAAAGAGGCCGGTGCCCCTGGTGGAGTGTCCGAACTGTCCCCCACTCTTGACTCATCTCTAGCTGGAGATTTTTTTTAAAACACCAAGACTTTGAAACAGGAAAAAATGGACAAAGATGAGAGGGTAAAGTTTGGTGTGATGAGTTGGGGAAAAGGGAAATTGCCGAAGTGTGACTCTTTTTTGTAAGGTTCCAAATATGTCAATGAGCCGCTCACATTTTGCTTATTAACTTCCTTCAATGAAATCAAACCAAACTGCAAAATTATACAACATATTGGCATATTATAGCATGGTTTGCTTGCTCACGCCAACTCCACAGATCGCCGCCAACCGTGTGTTTCCATGTGTGTATGTGATGCGTGTGTTTCCAAATGAGCTGGCAGCCATGCAGAGGTATGAGACAGATGTGTGTGTCGGTCATTACTGTAATCGGTCCATTTACTTCATCTGCCCTGGGAGGGACGGCTGGTCAGCACCATCTGGATGCACAAATACACACACATGTGGCAATCGGCAGCAATGGGGGACTTTCATGGGGAGTGGGCCAGCAACAGGAGGAGAGCTTTGAAATGATCATTACGCGTGTGTGTTTGCCACAGTGTGTATGCAGTCCCCATCTTTGTCACTGCCTCAATTTCTCTCCTTCCCTGGTGACATTTTTCTCTGGCTTCTCCTCTCGTCTCGCTTTCCCCCTCCCCTCCTCTTGTCTCCATCCTCCTTTTTCATCCATTTCCCTGCTTCCCCCGAGTCCGGCTGCTTCAGAAATACATGAATCTGTCGTTTTTCCCCAGAGACTACACGACAAAATGAAAAAGGCCATGGTGAGTAATTCGAAAGTGCAGTTCAAGACACCCAGTGCCTGTGGAGATGATGGTCACCATGGTATGTGTGTATGTGTGTGTCTGCAGTTGAAAGATAGAGACCTCGAGCTCATCTACATATAATTTCCTTCCCTGACAGAGGAGGGGGGCAGGTGATGAGGAGAGAAGTGAAGTTGACAAGACGAGTACAAGTGGTTTAGGAGAGAGAGAGACGGAGCGCGAGCCGGACAGAGACGCTCCAGCCTGAAGAGCGGTATCCTCATCGTCAAGCAACACGTAGTCATGGCAACAGCAAATGGAGAGATTGAGGTAGAGAGGAGGAGAAACAGAAAGAAGAGATAGGAGAGAAGGAGGAATACTTCAGGTTGAATTATATTGCAGAGATCTTATCATAAGAGTTTTGTTTGTACTCTGCGACAATGGAACTAAATATTACAGCCATTTACAGGTGACGTCTCAGTCAAGTGCAGAGAGTTTAAATATTTCCTAAGGATAGGTTTTTTTTTCCCTTTGCCCATTCAGGCTTCATGTTTACATTACTCAGCAATGACTGTTGAAAACTACACATGAATATTCATCACCAGAAGCCAAATATATATCTCCATCCTGCTGTTGCTCTCATGCTCCTCCATCACACTATTCTCTGTCTCATTTGTATTCTGCGAGCTCCTCGCCTTTCCTCATTCTTCACCCCAGCATACACCCTCTCTTTTCTCCCCCCTTTGTCTCTCCATTGGCTCCCTCTCCCACTGCTCTTGTTCCCCCATTGTCCTATGATCTCTTTCCTGGCCTCCATCCCCACATCCCTGCAGAGTGGCGCTGACATTGGGCATGAGGTCAGAGAGATGGGCAGTCATGCCCCTGCTGTCAGCGGGCTCAAATAGGCTTAGATGCAGCGTATGTGAAGACACCCAAGGGATACCCTCTGCCAGCCTTGGGCCCCAGACAGCCAGGCGCACATAAATCCCACACATTCGATGGCAAACTTTCGATGGCATATAATGACGGCAATGCACACATATATAGATGTAACACAAACAAACACAGCTCCCTTACATTCCATACAAAGGCCATTCAATGGAACTACACGACACACATGCTCACAAAACATACACACAGACATTCACTTATGCAAACAGAATGGTGCATGGAATTACAGATTTCAGAGAGGACAAATTCCCTTGGAGAGCTGCCATGGATTACTGGCTAGTATAGCCAGTGTTGGGGAACAATGGAAATATTCATTGAGGATGAATGCTGAGCACTTGCGCTTAATATAAAGACATAAACCTCCAAAGGTCATTTATATCCAGTAAGCACATACGTGTCATGTGTAGTGAAAAATCACTTCCAGCCATTGTTCACAGCATATACAAGAGGTTTAAACAGTGAACATTAGCTCAAAGGGAAGTGATTACAGAAATTGCAGTGGCTGTATGAGCAGGAAAATGCAATAGGAAACAAATCAACTGCATTTATACACAATGTAGGAATAAGAGCGGTGACAGTTTACGAGTGTTAAATCACTTGGTTTTGACAAGCCTCCGAAAGAGAGTATCCTTATTTCTTCTGACTGTGCATTGCTTGACCCTGCCGTGTATATGGATCAAATATATAAACACTACACTCAAATGCCAAATATCCCAGTAGAGTTCTGCTCTCTCCAGTCAGCCCATTTGGAATTGGAACATGATTGCATCCATGTATTAAGGTTAAAGTCAGAGAGTACAGAATGTTTGAAAGGGTAATCATTGCTGTGGTATTTTAAGTAACACAGTTAGAGAAATGTCCCATTTTTCCATGTTTTTACATAAATGGCATAACATGTGTAATAGGATGTCATGGCTCGGGTCACTTTGAATTACAGTAGCAGTGATGCCAGAAATGCTGTACCACACTGCCCCCCAATGGTGATGACATACACTGCACTGATTGGCCATAGAGGACAGATCCATCTCAATGAAATAGACTTGTAGTATTTTCTTCTCGTCGGTGTGAGGAAATGTAAAAAAATAAAACGAATTTGACTGCCTACTGAGACACTAAGATTTATCATAAGAACTTATTTGTCAAATGATGTAAAATCATGTTTTATCAAAACCAAGTATACCATTACCATGTGCCATATGTCTGAAAACCTTATCTGTGTATTTAAAAAGTGTAATATCTCTACCTGTTCAGAAGGTGGTACTGCCGCGACGAGGTCTCTCCTGAAGGCTCAGGTTACAGGATCAGGTTACAGGCCCCACAGAGTGTCATCTGCTCCAGGACAGGATAAGGAGGAGTGTCCAGGTTGCCTCATCACAGAAACAAGTTAACATCTCCATCGAGGAGTGTATCAGCTTTCCCAGGTGATCGCCCTCAGTGCTAAAGGGGAGAGAGAGAGAGAGAGAGACAGGAAACATGAAGTTGGGATGACAGAGGGGGGATTCATCAGTGTTCCGTTTGGGGAGATATCAATTTTAAACTTCACATCTTGACAGGGAAGACAGGTAATTTTGTATGTCGTATCTTACTGTGTGGTTCTCTTTTTTGACGTCATAATCTTCATCACACTGAGCATTTCCTCTTCATCAGCTGAGTCTCCATGGCCGAGTCGCCCAGGAGAAGTGGCAGTAACAGGGCTGCCTTGAGCAGTGGAAGTGGTGGAGGGGTGCGCGTCCCCCAGGAGCCTTCTCTCAAAGCCGGGGTGGTGTTGTCCGATGAGAGGGTGGACTTCCTGCGCGAGCAGGCCTTTTGTGTCCTCCGAGTGAAGACGGATAAGTGGAACCGTTTCATTGGAGCGGAAGAGAACCAGAAGATTATATTGGACTTCATGGACCATATCTGGAGCAACAGGCTGCTGCTCTTCACCGGACCTGGAGGGACACTGCATGCAGGGGACGCACAGGTAAGGAAAACAAACGTGCATGTGAGTAATGGACACACAAAGATATGACCTCACATTCCTTATATCGGTTTTGTCAACAAATCCATTTATTGTTGTAGAATTGTTGTTGCTTTTATTTACATTGTGTATACAATTCTGCATACTGGTATTCCTGAGGTGCAGCGAGTGGGAATCTATCTGTGAACATGAATACACAATACATGGAATATATTCTTGAGCATTGACAATCACATGTAAACGTTTATGTATAGAATATAATTCCTTAACCTGACAATAAGCTGACGCGCAGGCTCATTAAGTCTCACAGGGCTGTCTACACATATCTAACATACACACCTTTTGAAATAAGTCACTACTTATTTCTGGTGCTTTCAATACCGTTGAAAGCATTCCTACTGTTTTTGAACCTGCAAAGACATCGCTGACATGGAGGACCAAGCTGCTCTGCGTGCTAAAGAAAGGTGTGAGGAGGATCGCCCGCCAAGACTTCAGACACCAACTGCAGCTCGGAGAGGTGCCTCCATATCCCATGGAGCACCTGCCTGTTGTCATCTCAGAGGTGGGCCAGACACTGTGTGTGTCTGTGTGTGTGCGTGTGTGTGTGTGTGTGTCCAACTCATGCTGTGATCCAGGTGGCAAGATGTCTGAGCACATGGAGAGGACCGTGTTTTTTTCAATTTAAAGTGCTGCTGGTGGGGGAGAGGTGGATTGAATTATGTGTGCATCGAGCAAACAGCATGTCCATGGCCTGAGGTACCACTGCTGTGTGTGTGTGTGTGTGTGTGTGTGTGTATAGAGGTATTACCATGTGGACATGTACACATTGGTGTATGCATGTGTGAATACATATGCATGTATGTGCTGGTGTGGTGATATATGTCCATACACATAACACTTGTGTTTGTATATCTATGTCTACATGTTGATGTGCATGTCCACAGGTGCAGGTGTGTGTGTAAATATACCCACATTTGTTGTTGTATGTCTGACTCCACAGGTGCTGGTGTGTGTGCTGTCCACCGGCCTGAACCACGAGGACTGGCCTCGGGTGGTGTGTGACGACATCCACCGGCAGCTGGAGAGGCTGAGGAGTCGCATGGTGACGCTGAGAGGCCGAGCTGAGGGACGCACCCTGCTGCCACTTCCGCTCAGCGTAGAGAGGGTCCGGCCCCACGACATCCCCCTCAGGTAGGCTTGTGTTAGCACCGTGTCTGTGTGACTGTGTGTGGCTGCATTAGTAATCAGATGACACAATTAGCCGTTTTGCACGGTTTTACGTTGGTACTTAAAACATATTCTGCTCACAAAACGTACATGTTTATTTAGCACTTCCGTGTCACCTTTCTGACGCTAGAAAATAGCGTGTTTAGTTAGTTAGTTTAGTTGGTGCGTACCTACGTTACTTGTCATTGTTTACCGTTAGTTTTCGACAGGTAACCATATTCTCCCCAGAGTTTCTTTGTCTATGAAACATTGCGACGCCACTTACCACATTTCCGCAGTGAAATATTGTTGTAATGACGAGACGTAGACATGATAATACGTTATCTGTCGTTGACATCCGCATGACGCTGACATCCGTTGTTTACCTTGAATCCGGAAGTGATACAAAAAAGAAATAAAACAATTAGATAAAAAAATATAGTAAAACCAACACATTTTGGAGAGTTCCCTTGTCATTTTTGATATGTTGCTAAAAAACCCTTCAAAAATGTAATTGTATGGAAAAACAGCAACAGACAGAACTGGGTCAAATGGCACAACTTTAAACGTCCAGTGTGTAAGATGTAGTAGTAGTGTAGATGTAGTTTAATGATGCTATGCTATGATGAGTACATACTCGCATGTATTTGATATTTGTTGTTTTTATTGCATTAAAAATACATTCCTTATAGGATCAGGTCCAGTCTTTGCCATGTTACACCACCATGTTTTAACAGCTTCCCAAAACGGACAGCATTGTAAATGATGATATTAACCAAAATTCCATGTTTAAACATCCTTTAAACATGGCATTTCAGCAACACCCCCCCCACACACACACACACACCCTCTCTCTCTCTCTCTCTCTCTCTCTCTCTCTCTCTCTCTCTCTCTCTCTCTCTCTCTCTCTCTCTCTCTCTCTCTCTCTCACACACACACACACATTAATCAATATTTTAGAAAACAAACTGTTATGCTTCTGCAGCTGTCACTCAAAAAAAGATGCTGCATCACCTCTCACTGATATCACTCTGTCTCCATGTGATGCCCTGATTAGCCTCCAGCACTTGATGTTCACTGTGATGTTTGTTTGTGTAGATGGAATATGTAATAATGTATGTGTCTATTCTGTTCTAATCAAAATCACCCAGGAGTGGAAAGGATAATAAAGCTGATTTACATAGCACAATAGCACATAGCACAATGTTTAATATAGGAAGAGATGAAAAAATACATCTGGAATAGAATAAAACAATAGATAATAAAAAAAAAAAAATCATGGTAAGGTGAAACAAGATCAATCAAGATATAGTCATAGCAGATATGGCTTTGATAGAGAATTAGAAGAGTCATACATTCGATGTGGTGTTTCCATTAGCCCTGTGGATGCAGGGGTATTACAACAAGGCAGGCAAAGCAGGCAGCTGTGGGGCCTCTTTAGATTGAGGACCCCCAGAAGCCCCTTGAAATTCCCCAGCATGAGTGATATGAATGGTAATCTCAGATGAATAGATTCATCATTTAGTTTTTATAAGTGCAACTTGTACTGTGCTGAGAGGCACACGCTGGGCTGCTGAATAATGTAGAGAATAAGACGTTTAATGTAACGTGATGGAGCATGTCTGCTGATGTCTTGCATTTTCAGACCATGAATAAGCATAAACAAACATGCTGTGGAGGGATTTAAACTGAAT